>CABHPP010100522.1:49759-62698 GCA_902168425.1 Peromyscus attwateri
AATTTTAAATGCCGAATGTCATTTATTGAAGAGGGGAGGAGATCTTAAATACAGGCTTACAGCACAATGGGAGGACCCCGGAGGGCAGAAGTTCGCTACTGATGTTTTACAATCTTGCTTCTAATCTGTTAATGCCCATTATTCAGGATACACAGACAAGGAACTTCTCTTAAGCATTCAGGAGGGTGGAACTTGGCAGGGAATTGGCATAGGGAGGATCTCAAGGTCAAGGTGCGCAAGCAAGGCAGCAGTTATCCAAAATGGGGGTCAGGACCCTACAGGTCCCCCTTTTATTAATAAATGTGGTTCTGACTTGGGTTGCGTGGGACGTCAGCAGGTCACCTTACCCATCATGGAGACGCCTGCCCAGGCCACACAGGTGCTCTGTCTTAGGTTGGTGAATGCCCCCCAGGCATTACCCATCTCTGAATACTCATTTTCATACAGGCTTAATCGTGTGTGAGTTGCATAGTTAATTGCTGCCAAAGATCTCAAAGTGGCACTGGGCTTGCAATCTGTGTGTTCGATACAGAAGAGACCAACAGAGGTACTATCTCACGCATAGCCAGTAGGCTAAAGGCAACTGAGACATTCCCTTCCTTAATGAGCCATACTGTGCATTGATGTCCTTGTAAGACAGTATCCCAAAAGCAACTAGAAATTGAGTTTATAAATTTATAACTTTCCAAGCCAATCGAGATGTACATAACTACTGAATTAAATTTATCAGGGGCATGGCACTTTTAAGAAGCTTTTTTGACCAAGCATTTAAATGCATTTACTTTTTTTAATGTTTCCTCATATAATTTTTTTTTACCTTTTTTGCATTATATTTCACATATCAACGACACTCTCCCATCCTTTCTTGCTCCCTTATGCTTCCTGTAAGTCCCTTCAAATCCTCATTCATTGCTCTTTCTCCTTTCAAATGGGGTAAGCTCGCTCTTGAGAATCAACAAAGCATTGAATATCATGTTGAGGCAGGAGCAACCTCATCCCTGCTGCATCAAGGCTAAATAAGGCATCCTATCACAGAGAATAGGTTTCAAAGAGCCAGCTCATGCATTAGGGACAGGTCCTGGTCCCACTGCTAGGGTTTCCATGAAAGACCAAGCTACAAAACTGTCTCCCAGATGCAGAGGGCTTAGCCCAGTCACATGCCAACTACCTGGCTGTACTTCCAGAGTCCATGAGCCAACAAAACCTTAGTTCATCTGTCTAGGTGGTTTTTCTCATCATGATCTTGATGCCCCCCTGCTCTTATAATCTCTAGATTCTATTTTCTGGACTTCTAGATCTCAAGCCTGGGCTTAAGACTGGATCTCTGCATTTGCTTCCACCAGGAACTGGATGAAGGCTCTATGAAGACCATTAGTATAGTCACCAATCTGATTAAGGGGCAAGGCCAGTTCAGAACCACTCTCCCTAATGCAAGGAGAATTAATTAGCTGGGGTCCTCCCTGAAATGCTGTCAATAAAAAAAAAAAAAAAAAAAAAAAAAAAAAAAAAAAAAAAAAAAAAAAACCAGCACCCTACAGAAGGGGAAAAAGTCTTCACCAATGACATATCTGACATAGGATTGATATAAAATATATATAAAGAACACAAGAAACCAGTCATAAAAATGCTAAATAATGTCAGTAAAAATGGGTTGGGGCAAATTTAAAGAGAATATTCTCAACAGAAGAATCTTGAATGGCCCAGATACACTTAAAGAAGTGTTAAACACCATTAGAGAGCAGGGAAATACAAATCAAACTGCCAGGAAGATACCATACCTAAGATACCTGTCAGAATGTCAAAGATCAAAAGTACTAATGATAGTGTATGTTGAAAGAATATGTATTAAATAATGTTTATAAGAATGGGACACATGCTACTCAGTGACAGATTGGACCCAACAATTTCCCAGAGCTGCAGCAGTAATCATGGCTCCTGATAGCTAAGCCATGAAGCTAGGCTCTCAGAGAAATGGGGGGAAGGGGATGGGAAAAGAGCCCACCATAAATGTTATGTGTCATTCCATACCCTAAGCTGAGCCTTGTTAAACTGCAAATATCATAGGAATTTAGGATATGTCTCATGACTTCAAAAACAAAACAGATGTTCAGTAAAGAAAGATTCAGACAGAAAAAAAGGTCTAGACGTGTAACAGTGTGTTTAAAAATACACACATACCAGTGTCTCTTCTATTCTTTTGTAATACAAACACACACACACACACACACACACACACACACACACACACACACATCATACAAGAAAAAAGCTGAGGAGTCTCCTGTATATAAAAGCACAGAATTTGGTAAAATTATGTGTGGTCATTGTTGTTCTTAAAAAGGAGACCCTTTTAACAATTTTTACATTATTAGGATATTATAAATAGTCCCTTTTTTTACATTACATTTTTATTGTAACAAAAATGAATGGAGTCCAGTCTCCTGACTCAAGTGTACATAGTGTTCTGTTACATTAGAGGACTTAATATTCTAACTGTTCTTCCTGGGGAGGGGCACTGCAGCTGGAGCCCAAGGTCTCCTGCAGGCTAGGAAAATGCTATAGCCTCAACCCTCCACATCTCTTGCTAGATCAAAGTCAGTTATTGGGACATCATTTTTTAAAAAAGAATGATACAAAACCAGTTTTTCCAAGATGAAGATAAAGAGGAAGAAATACATATTCCATACCTAGACCTGTAGACATCCATGTCCATAGGATTTACATACACTGCTCACGTAAAGGACACAGATAATATTGAGGCAACCACATAATAGCAAAGGATTCTCAAAAATTCAAACTTTATTGCTTTTTGGGGTACTGTAGTCAACAACTGAAACGCTTAGGCCATTCAAGAGAACCAATAGACACCCACCACACAAGGCCCTCTGCAGTACACAAAGAGAGTCAATCTATTCCTAAAACAAATACCAACTTCCATCTGATATAGTCAGCTCCTCCTAATGACCAGTGCATTCACTGCTAATGATCTTCAGCCCACACCTAATGCTGTAGGCTATATCTCAGCCCATCTTCATTTCTGTGAGAAAAACAAGAAGGTACCTGATCTCATACAACATCCCCAGCTATCCAAGGACCAAATTCCAGATCAAGAAGACGGAGAGCACTCTATAGTTGCATGTTCCTAGTCCTGATCCACATACCCGCTAACTTGATGCACTCTGAGGTTCAGTCCATGCCTCCATCATATATGTCCTCTGAATATAAAAGTAGTTTACAAGCCATAAAGTATAAAGTATTTTACCTCATACCCAGACTGCACAGAAGAGATTGGCCTCAAACATCACATGATACTTTAAGGGAAACTTCAGAGATTTACTTTCTAAGTATGTGTATGAAAAGGGATGGGGCAGAGGGTGAAAGTAAAATGGTGGGCTCGCTCCAGGTCAGAGGGAAACAGATAAAGTACCACCAACTTTCTGAAAGATCCTAGAGACAAAGGATGCAACCAATTGCCTCTTCTTACTCTCCCATAACTTATGAAAGTAAGAAAGGCCAGCTCTGTTGCTCTGTCCATGACACCTACAGGAACTACCAACTCTGACAAGAGACTGGCAAAAGGCTGTGAACTATGACAATCTTAGTCACATGGTACAGATATCTATAAAAACACACTGACGAAGTTCTAAATCTGACATGATTTCTTCCAAACCCGCTGTCTCAGTTGCTTTATTGTTGCCCCTCCTGCAACAGGATGTGATGACTGATGACGGAGGACATCAGAAGCGCCAGAAGGAGGAGGTCAGAAAGTCTTTGGGGACAGGAATCTCCCTGCGTTGCAGACATTTCTCCAAGAACTGCTTCAGACGTATGAAAGAACCCATTTGTCCTGAGCTTGTAATGGCTTCAATTCTGGGGAAGTAGTCCTCTTTGATGAGAAGTATCATCTTCCAGAACTGGACCTGGTACTGCTTCATGAGGGCATTCCCACACACCTCCAAGAAGTCAAACAGGAGAGTGGCTGTCACATCTGACAGAGGCTCCATGTTTAAGATCTGTGCCAACCAGCGCCAGCCATGATTTAAGCCATGAGGATGAGCCTCTTGCCGGTTTCCATATGGCCACTGGAGCTGGATGATGGCAGCATACAGATGGATCATCCCAGACATTCGTTTTAGAAAGTTGTCCTGTTGCTCCACCTTCGAATCCGTCACTTGGTAGCCAAGCATCCGTCGATAGTCTTCCAAAGCCATCCCTTCCTTAAAAGCTGGGTAGAAAGGACCGGAGTAGGGACACTTCTTGTGGAGATGAGCAAGGATGAGGTCTCCCACTTTGGGGTGGAGCTCCCAGATACCAGACGCCACCACTGCAATGGGGAATGCTGCCTCATGGTGAGAGGCCACTTCCTCCTCACCTTGTTTCACAAATTTCTCTGCCAGTTTGTACTGGACAAAGTCCAGCCCCTGTGGGTTAAGAGTGACAGACACAGCCCACCAAATTGAACAGGCTTTCCAGAGAGCAGGCTATGGATCTTTTCAAAGACGTCCTTCAGCTTTGAACCTGCAATGGTAGAGATCTGGCTCACTGGGATGGTGGCTGCCTTCTGCAAGTCCATCTTTATCTTTTTGGCCTGACTGTCCTTACTGCTGGTCAGGCCCTCAAAGGCCAACACACATTTGGCAGACGCATCCTGAAGTTGCTGATACCACTGCATCGTACTGTCTTGTACCTTCACCTGCAGGTCTTCATTCTGTGTTCCTGCTGGGCCTGGGCTGGGCGCAGGGGGCTTGGGTGGGAGTCCCTGGCCCCTGAGGCACCTGTGATTCTTGCAGCTTGACCCGGGCCTCCTCTTCATCCTGCTTCTTCTTGACTTCATAGGCTCTGGTGATCTCCTGCTCCAAATTTGAGAGGAGGTCCCGCATTTCCTGCAGGGTTCGCTCAGCCTCAGCTTGGTTCTCTGCTGTGGGATAACCACTCTCCAAGGTGGTGCGAATGATTCCGGAGATGAGGTTACACAGCTGGTTGCCCCGGGTCTGGAAGGCAGCCAAGTCGACATTCAGCAGGTCCTTGTGCTGATTGGAGACATCCAGCTGCTGGTTAAGCTGAAGGACCTCCTCTTGCAGGGTGTACAGGTTGCGTAGACGGACCTGGCCTTCCTCCTTCCGAAACTGCTCCTGCTCTGCCTGCTTCACACGCTGTTGCTCTGCCTCTCGAAGCTTCAGGTTGAGAATCTTGGCTCTGTGGTGATGCTCAGCTTTTAGCTTCTCCTGGTGGCCCAGGGCTTCTCTGGTACTCTTCTCCATCACTTCCTGTAAGTCCTGGAATTCCTTATGCAGCTTCAGTTCCTTCAGCTCATCAAACCTCTTCACTTGTTCAGATGCCATCTCTGAGAGGGCTCGCACCTTCCTCTCCTGCTCCTCCTGCCACTGCCTCAGGCCGTCCTGAAAAGGATCGGCACCTGCCTTTAGAGTGCCATAGTCATCTGGCTCATATAAATAGTCCCTTACGGCTTTGATAGACCTATTATCTCCATTTATAATCATTCTGCATTATTAAGGTAAAATTGCAGCTAACAGGACCACAAAACAACAAGGTAAAGTTGATGACTTTACCAGCTCTTTCAAATGTCATTATTTACCAACATTTTGTCCTTCATAGGGTGTTGCTGTTTTCATATGCAAAGACATGTCTAGTTTTCACTCTAACCTCTTTCAGAAATGCAGACATATATCATAGACAAGAACACAAACTCTGTGGAATATATTCTCATAGTATATTCCACATGGCCAGGAAGGTAGAAGACCCAGAAGGAGAACCTTCATTTGTAAATTTTCTGAAAGCATATAATTTCTGACAGTCTTCTAAATATTTATCCTTATAAAAACAGGCAACATTGGCTGTGGCTTTTACTGTCTGAAAAAAAAGCATCATTTACATCACTATTACAGAACTCCAAATCTACTCAAATGGCATAGAACTTATAATGTTTTTTCTCATGTCACCTAATCAATCTAGAAACTCACCATTAATCTTTGAATAAGAAAATACTTCATGCAATGATCAGACAGTTCATATTAAAACAAAAAGAATGTCTGCATGAAGACAGTATCTTATAAGAAAGATAGCAAATTAAAAAGCACAAATATTAGACAATTTGACTGCCAAACAAATATACATGAAGGCAAGAAAACAACTAAAAATGTTTTGCAGAGTAAAACCACAAATGCTAATGCCAACATATGTGGGAAACTCTCTCAAGATCCCCACTTAGCAAAAAATCTTGCACAAATATTGGATACTAAGATAGAAAGAATCCATTTACACTGTACACTAACACTGATAGTCCTCTCAACTACAAAAGGTCAATGCTCAAATGGCTACACCTAATCACCACATTCTGTACACTGTGTGAGTTAGTTTTGTATACTTTTTTATGTGTATAATTTGGTAAAATTATTTTAATAAATAGTGGTATTTTTTATTATTTACAGTGCAGATATTATACAGTAAGATGGAAAAAAGGAGTGTGAAATGATTTAAATTTAGTACTCATGCATGAAATTCAAAATTATGTCAAGAAAGTGTACACATATATATGTACCTGTGTATATGTATACATATGTATAAGCAAACTCATACATATACACATACATAAATTATATAAATTTATAATGTAATTGAAATGCATCATGGAACAAGTGGAGAGATATTGTGAAAACTGAATCCTTTATACTATGAAGAGTTTCAATGTTTTCTCACTAATGTGGCAGTAATGTGTTATTTGTTTTACTTCATGGACAAAAGTATGCCTTTAGTGACAAACTGGAGCTTAAAAGACCATTTCAAAAACAAACTTACACATCCCAATATGATGAAAATATACTATTTTTGAAGTACCTACAATCTTACATCATCATAGAACAGAAATCCAATTGCTATTATTTACAAGCTTCACTGGGATTGACTACATCGGACTGCATGTTAGGAGACTAAATGACAAGAAACAAAATTTCCCACTCTATTGAGCTATGCACCCTAAAAGAGAAAATAGTGAGTAACTCTCAAATATAATTTTGTTACAGTGGCCAAATAATCAGGGAAGGAATCAAGTAATTATGTGATTTATGACTAAGACCATGAATTGGAACGAATACCCCACACTGCATTCCATGGCCAGGAATCTGAGACCAGAATGGTGACAGACTTATACAAAAACAATTCCTTTCCTTCTGCAGCAGTCATATAGAAATAAACTGAGTCCCAATGATACTGATATACTCATATATCTGTGCATTATTTGGCCCTCATTAGAGATGTTTCCTCAGGCAATAGTTTGGACACTACACAATGATAAGTAGGGAAGTGTTTTCTAAAGAGCCTGAGGGGCTTTATGGTACAATGTTATGATGTTTCATGTCTTCATCTCTACCTGAGAATCCCATACATTTGTATTGAAAAGATGACAGAAAGCTTCCAACAGATTCACAGGTGGTCAGTGACTCCAATGTAACAATATTTTCCAGGATTAACTTTACTATCAGACATCTGAATTCAGAGTCTGAGGGTGGAGACATAATGTAAGATCTGCAATGATTCAAAGCACACAAAAAATATTCAAGAAAAATTAATCAGGTTGGTTTATTATTAGCAAATGAAGTATTGAATACCTGTCTGTCATCATCAATAAATAATTGACTTCCAATGAAGCTAATGCCCTCTTTTCTTTCATATATAGGAATGTGATGAGAAGTAGGAAAAAATCATGTACAGGAGAATCTTTATGCCAGAACACAGTTATAATGCAAACCAAGATTGCAAAGTTGAACTTGTGAGAACCTAAATGGCATCAGGATGATACAAAAAGTAAGTTTCCTGTGATATATATTATTTTCCATACTTTATTGCCTTTGGTGACAGATAGAGAAGTGACTGCAAATGTTACTGCTCCATATTTTCAGTGACTTTATGGTTTATGAATAAAGGTATAGTGCCAAAGCCATTCCCACAATAAATCTCCCAGGGTAGAGGAAAGAGCAGGATTTTGCTAGTCTCTGCCAGATACTAAAGCCTCAAGAAAATTATCTTCCTTGCCCATAGAGCAGGAATTCAAGAATGGCACAGGGATGCTGTATCTTTAAGGAAAGCAGTAGCTTCAGAAGAAGGGAAGAGCAAGACTCCCCTAACCTCTGCCAGATCCTAAAGCCTGAAGTGAATTCAAACTGAGATGGGGAGACCACATTTTTAAAGAGAAGCAGTAGCCGCAGAAGCAGGAATCTGCTTGCTGCACATTTGACAGCATCAGGTGACTCAGACCTGTAATGCTGGAATCAAACAATCTTTGATTTGATATTTCTACTGGTTCTGTTCCGCCTTGTATTTGACAACCAATGTGCCTTGTGGGCACCAATTAACAATCGGATGTTGGTGTGCTCATGAGCAACTGAGACCCAGAATATAGCCACAGGCTGACTGGTGAGAACCTGTTCTGCTGACAACTTTATTAGTTCTTCTTGCTTCTGATGGAGGAGGGTGTGCATTCAAATTTTGTTTGAAGTAGAAATCTGTTCGAGCCCATTTAGGCTTTACTGAGCAGGACTGCTTAGAGAGGATGACTGGAACATGGGCCTGAGTGCACGTGTCTGAGATGACCTGCAGCTGTCTGTGCTGGGGGGAGGTCTTTTCTCCACCCCTTAGCATTGATTTAGCTACCCAAGGGCAGAGACAGTAGATGCAGGATGGATTAGGATACAGGCACTCTCAAAGCTATTCTCTAACTGTTTTTCTCTCCTAAATCCTTGTAAATAATATTTCCTGCAGCCTCTACTTGAGAATTCCCTGGGGAAAGGAGGGGGTGGGATATGGCACAAACCACAGGAACTGATATATAGAGTGAACTCAAGTTCACCAATGGAAAGCAAATCCTGCGATACTATTTGAAATCTCCTTCAGACCTGCTGATTCATTTCACTCTCTCAACTAAATGTGTGCTGCAGCCAAAACAACGAAAGTGAAAGTGGATGACAGGAAATGATGTAATGAATCTTAGGCCCAGAACTCAATTCTCACAAGAGAAAAGCATCCCATGGAAACTAGAGGGTGATCATATACCCAGGTGCTTGGCCCTGAAATGGCTATCTCCCTGAAAGCCTCACTTTCCACCTGCTGATGGTTGATTGTGATTCTTGGCTGCACATTGTACCTTTCAGGTAGCAGTTATTGATATGCCATTTTAGATTACCAAATACACTTATTTGTGGAATCTGACACTTGAAATTTTCATAGAGTCCCAGGTGGCTAAGTGATAATTGTCAATGACATAGTCATTTTCTTAATGGGTCCTCTGAGGAAGCATATGTTCAATATATCCCTGGTTTCTGTTTCCAGCAGTGCAAACAGGTGCCGGTGACTCAGAGCAGGAGTGTGGGAAATACCACCAAATCCCTGCTTATCCATGTTTCTAATGCCTCTGTCTGCTGCAATACTCTGGGACAGTTATCTTTCTCTTGTGTTGTTTACAGTCAGGCTTTGGCTAAATCCAGCTATGAGCTGGAATTTAGCCAGGAGCCTGGCTATTGAAACTGTGGACTGCAAGCCTTTTTATTCCATCTGTCTGACTCATATTCAAATACACATAGACTAGAAACCAATAAGAAGAGAGCTGTCTAAATAGAATGGAAAGGAAATGACGGCAATGAATTTGGAGAACTCCATTAGAGCTGCTGACTCATCTGTGTCTCCCTCCTTCCTGTGTGTTGTAAGAGGAGCAGGGAAACTGAAAAGGACACACAGGATGAAATGAAATTACCATGGGCTCTCACTCCAACTAACAGCAGATTACTGGCTTATGTTGTGTTGTGGTGTTATGTGTACCAGCCACCCCCTAACTACATGGCTGTGCATCCTCTGTCGATCAGTCAGGAAGGTAGCTTAGGCATCCCAGGGCCTTGCCTACTCAGTTACCCTATGGTATGTGATTATGTAACCTACATGCAGCTTGATTACATAGTCTATATTCCTGCATAGCATAACTATGTGAGAGATGAATAAGCCTGCAAAGAAGACTGTCAAATCTAGCACAGGCTATCTGACCAGCCACATGAAGGCCTCCAGGTCCCTGTTTTAAATGTGGTAGAGAAGGCCATTGGGCTTGTGCCAGCCCTGCCCCATGCAGGCCACCTGGGCCTCATGTAAAATGCTATCAATATGGACATAGGTCAGTTGACTGCCCCTGTGTAACTCATGACATGGGGACATCAATTGAAGACCAAAATACAGGCAATTTTCCTCCCCTGGTAACGGACAATTGAAGGTAGCCAGGTCCTTAGCCAACAACAGTCATGTCATACCAAAAGCTAGAGTAGCCATTATTGTATAGGGATGACCCTTTTCCCTGCTTTGAGCATACTACATCCTTTGACAGTTTTGGGGTCTTACCACTCATTCCAAACTTCCTGTAGTCTGGGTAAGGGGGACAGCCTTGTGTACCTCACCCAACCCCATGACTTAAATGAATTTTCAGGGGTATAACTCTTATACACAATTTTATTTGTGCAAACATGACCTGTGCCCCTAATGGGAAGAGAATGTTCAGCTAAGGCACTAGTTTCTTTTCATTTATGCCCACATTTCCCTACCTTAGATTTGCCAGCAGCTCCAACTCCTCCTCCTTAATACTAAGCCCACTAGACTGACATGCCATTTCCCTTTCAATCACTCATGTAGAACCCCTAGCCTTGGATAGCCATAAACATTCTTTTGCTAGCAACCATTGCTCTACTGTTATCCAGTATCACACAGTTTCAGGGAAATGGGAAAAGTCACAAGCCAACCTTACCTCAACATCCCTGCAGCTTCCAAATGCAAGCTACCTGCTGTCTTTCACATGCTTTTATTGCCTTCATCTTATGCCATTTAATTGGCTATATTAGTCCAGCTCTCTCATTTTTACATTGTATGTCTGTACAGAATTCCAGGTCTTTATGTTTGGTACTGGCCATAAAGGAGTGTGTCACCATGCTTTGCTCTGTAACCTAGTATGGCCTTGAACACACAGGGACCCTGTCTGATAAGTCATCTGATTGAGGGTGTATCCTGCCTGAGCTTTTGTTTACTTAAAATGGCTGGCTTTTCCTCTGATCTCTAGCAAGCTTTAATAAAACTTAAATAAATTTATCACTACATTTCAGCATAAATAAAATATCACTGCAACTATAGCTCATTAAATCTGAAGTGGTCTTCTACATCCTGTAATGCTTATACTTTACACAAGTCTTTACACTATCCCTTCAGAAACCACACATTTCTTAGTTCCAGATCTCAAAGATACCTTCTTTCTTATATCTCTCAGCCCTCAGTCTCAACATATCATTTCCTTATCCTTGACAGACCCTGACACTTGCCTGTATATGTAGCTAACTTGGACTGTTTTGACACACAGAGTCATGGCTATCCCACAACTATTTCCTCAATCCCCAGCTTCTGGCTTGCTCTCTTTTCCCTCATTGGCTAAAATGAATGCAATTAGTAGATAACATTCTACTCTGTGGCCCATAAAAATAAATTAGTCATACGAATACCTATACTCTTCTAAATTTTTGTACACCTGGAGTTATGGAGTCTCAAGTTCAAAAATCCAGCTCTCCCCTCCTCAGGTCACCTATTTGGGTGTAAACATTACCACATCATACTAGGCTATAACTTCAGATAGAGAGCATCTAATTCAGTCTTTTGCAGGCTGCTCTACTAAACAGGATATTCTCTCCTTTCTAGGAATAGCTGACTCGTTGTAGTCCTGTGTTCCATCTTTTTAATCTCCTGGCTCACCCATTATATGAGGCAGCTCAAGGATCCTGCATGAACCCCTCATTCACCCCATTATTAATACTTTCCTGAAGTTCCAATAGGCTCTGCTTCAGGACTCTGCACTACACCTACCTGATCAACTCATCCTTTCTCCATCTATGTATAAGAAAGAGAGGGATATGCCCTTGGGACTCTAGGGCAACAGCAGGGACCATCTATTGCACCAATAGCATACCTGTCAAAAAAACTGCACCTCACTTCTCAGGGATTGTCACCAGTCATATGTGATGTGGGGGCTTCTAAGCTCCTAATAGTGAATCAAATGGAATAATCTTTGGGTTAGTTAATGCTTTCTATCCCCACCATAATTTGTCCCATCTTCTAACTTATAATATCTTACAAACTTTTCCTACTTCCTGAGTTTTTTCTCTCCAAATGTTATTACTGGAAGATACCACACTTACTTTCCAGACTTGCCCTCTTGTTAATATTTCAATCCTCCTTCCTTGAACTAGTGCTGACTATTCCACATTTCACTACTGCACTTAAATCCTAAAGGAATTTTTGCCTCATCCTTCACATATGCATGAGTTCACATTGCCTCAGGTCACTTATACCTGGTGCACAGATGGCTGCTCCATTTTACATGATGGGACACGTAAAGCAGTATATGCACTAGTGTCAGATACTGGGGTGGTAGAATCAAAGACATATCTTTTAGCCAACAGGTTGAGATAATGTCTCTCACCTGTACCTTCCAGTTGGCACAGGGGCAATTCCTAAAGGTTATACATACTCCAAATATGCTTTTTATTTTTGTTTTGCCAGACGGATAACTGTGTAATTTCAGTGCCTGTCCTGAATCTCGCTCAGTAGACCACACTAGCTTTGAACTCACAGATATCTGCCTGGGTCTGACTCCTGAGTGCTGGTATTAAGCGTCTGTGCCATACCCACCCAGCTTCCAAATATACTTTTCATATTCTCCTGTACCACAATCATATATGGAATAAGCATTGGATTCTCACAGTAAAAGGACAATTCATAACTAACTAAGACCTAACAATGGCCATGAAAAAAGGTTCCCATTTCCTAAATATAATAGGAATTATTCACTGTCAATCTCATCAGATTGCCAGCTCTTTCACCTCTAAGGGAAATAACTGTACCAACAAGGCA
>CABHPP010100523.1:1637-19627 GCA_902168425.1 Peromyscus attwateri
ACAGGCAGTACCTGGGGCACAGTAACAGGCACAGGCAGTACCTGGGGTACACTAACAGGCACAGGCAGTACCTGGGGCACAGTAACAGGCACAGGCAGTACCTGGGGCACAGTAACAGGCACAGGCAGTACCTGGGGCACAGTAACAGGCACAGGCAGTACCTGGGGGTACAGTAACAGGCACAGGCTGTTCCTGGGGCACAGTAACAGGCACAGGCCATACCTGGGGCAGAGTAACAGGCACAGGCTGTACACCAGGCACTGTTACTGACATACACTGTACTCGGGGCACCAGATGTGACATATGCTGTTCACAGGTCACAAAGCTGCACAACCTCGGTGCCCCCTATGCTCTCAGGAACTGGCTTCTGAGGTGGACTCTCATTCTCCTGGTTGTTGGACTGGCACTCTCTCGGTCATCCATGAGGCCCAAAGGGACAGCAGCAGAGGGACCTTCTCAATTCTTCCCTGTTTTTCTGTTCTACTCCTCTCCATTCTGCTTTTGGGGCTCCCGACCCAGGGTGGTCCCTTCCACTCTCTTCCTCGTTTCTTCCCTCTCCATCTGCAAGAGCATCAATGTCTCAGCACCTGAAAGTGGGAAACAGAAAGAAGAGGAGACGGCCCAGGGTGGTGAGAAGTCACTATGACATCAAGGCAGGTGAAGCCCTCAGTGCCCCACGCCTCTCCAGTCACCTCTGAGGGACAGCATCCCCTCATGGACATGGCCAACCCCCCACTCCTACCATGCACTGACCTTTCCATTTTTCCTGGTCAGGTCCCTCAAGAGGCAGGTAGTTGATGTTTCCAGGCTCCATGACAGGAATGCTGTCAAAGTTCCTCAAGGTTTGCCTTCCTTGGAGTCTCTTCACATTCTGAGGGGGAGCCCCATATAGTTCTGGCAGGAGAACTACTCCACCAGGAAGGGTTCTTTCTCTTCTGGACCTAAGGCCCTGACATCCAGGTTATCTTAACCAATCAAAGCCTTCCTTCCTGGATTCCTGGGATGATTGACAGTTGCTGTGGACTGAGTCCCTGAGGTCCAAAACCAACAGCAGTTTGGAGCTTCAGTGAACAGGATGTGTTTACAGGGAAGGTGTGGCCCTTGGGAAAGTAGAGTGTAGAAGGAGCCTTCCAAGTTGCAACTTCATGAGTCCTTTTGCCCTAGTGAATTAGTTTCCTAGGGGATTTTTGGATGTGAACTATGGGAACCCAGTTGCTGGAAATAAGAAAAGATCCCCCAGTAGCTCTGGAGGCCTTGTGGAAATGTATGGACCATATCTCTTGGTCTAGTACTCCACACTGGGTCCCTGGTACTTGGCGGAGAACTGTTATTAAGCTAATGTGTTTATCTGGGAGGTTCTTCTTTAGGCTTTCACAGAAAGTGAAGTTAGAGCCTGTCATGCTTCCATGCTCTGCCTTTCCAGGAGCTTGGTCAGGGTTGCAGGGCCTGCTGGCCCTTCAGCAGGCAGATCAGAGGGCTCATCTTCACCAGGGCTACTGGGGAGGAGCTTAGTAGTACTGTTCAGCCTTCATGAGTGCTGGCAAAAGCTGTGAGAATTGTCATACCTGTGCTGAGGTTCCTCACCTTTCTCTTGAACACACACACACACACACACACACACACACACACACACACACACAAACACACACTCACACACACACACTTCCAATTTCTTAGAATAGTTAGAGGTTCAAGAGCAGGCTTTTAAGCCCTGGTCTCCACCCCAAAATAGTCAGGCAAGCAACCCCTTCACTGGCATGTGGCCAGACTGAGCCCATGACAGTCACTTTTTTCCAACTTGTTCTGATCACTCTGAGACTAGAAAGGCACTAAAGAAGTAGCATATGACCAGACAGTTCCTCTTTTTGTGTGGGAATATTTGGGAGCCCTGGTGCCTGAGTAGGAGTTTTCCTTCTATCAAAAGACTTGCCTCACAGTTCTATTACTCCCTCACCAATAAATCTGAACATAGACATTTCCTGTCCCTCCTCTTTGCTCATGTGGTCTCCCTGGTTGAGGTTGCCCTGTTGGTTCTCACAGTCCTCCAGGCTTAGAGCTCCTTTATAGACCTTGCCACCTTCTTTGGCTGCTCCCTCCTGTTCAGGGTGGGGCCACTGTCCTCCTCATATTCCTCCAGATGATAGTAGAAGTTGTCGTTGTAATTGTGAAAGTGTTCCATGGCTGCTGCTCCTCAGAAGCCTAGTGACCAGCACCCTCCGTGAGGTCTTTGGCAGGAGCCTTGCCCTGGGGGCTTTCAGAAGGTTGCTGCCACAAAGGTTCAGGCCCTTCTCTGCTATTGGCTTTCTGTGTGCTTCCTACATTAGTGGGTGGGTCTCTGAAGTGAGGATGGGCTGGAGTGTGGCCCAAGCATGGGATGGGGGAAGGGCACTGAATCTTACCTTTAGAAGACCTGCTCATATTTGGCAGCCTGCCCTGGCCCATGCTCTTGGACCTCACAGAACACCTTGGGAATGGGGCTATGGGAGATTGCAGGCTGATTTTAGCATGGAGAGTGGGGAAGGGGGAAAAACTCACAATGAGCACATGAGGCTTGGGTGAAGACTGGAGAATGTCTCATCATCCCAGACCCCACATTTCCGAGTCTCTATGACACATGAGATGAACATTGAGTGGACAGGGTCAGTTCTGTGTGTCTCTGCTTCAAGAGTCTTCAAAAACTCTGAATGCATAAGTCAGTCCTGGACCTCCACCTTCAGCAGTTGCATTTTGCTCCTATGTTTACAGTGTGTTGTGCAGCACTGCAAAAAAGCCATTAGAATGCTTATGGAAGGTCCTGTCCATTGCTTCTTAGCTCTGCAAATTCAGACACTGCACCAACTGCACTCTTTGTGTTGCAGTACAAACTACTGAGGGCTGAGGGTGCATTTGCACAATAACCTGGGCTGAGTAAGCGCCACAGACTCTGGAAGGCCATAAACAGGGGAGAGGTTGTGTGCAGTTCTTGTGGTAGAGCGACTGCTCTCATTGATGGTGTTTCAGAGTGCTGGGGTTGAGGTGGGGTGTTAATAGGACCTGAGAGAGAAATGCAGTGTTGCCTTTGGTTTGTTTCTTCGTTTTGTGTTTGTGACAGTCTCTCATGTATCCCAGTCAAGCCTGAACCCAACCTGTCCCATACTGTGTACATCAGGATCACCAGTGCTGTACTTCCTTGTGTTACACCCTCCCAAGGGTCACAGGTGTGCATAGAAATGTCTGGCTTTTGGTTAATTAAGTAAATTATAAAAAAAAAAGAGATATTAGAACTGGAGGCTTAGCTGTGTATAGAGCTGCAGCATGGCTGGACAGCTCCCAGGAATTCTAATTCTATTGTAGGGCAAAGATCTCAACCTATAAATGTGAACACCATGCCTAGAAATAAGAAAACCATGTGAAATAATGCCGGACATTAGCTAAATCAAACAGGTCATTGTTTTGGAGGAAATATCCAGCCTTTCACTGAAGGGGGAGACATAGAGCATTGCTACTTTTGACTGAAAGGGCTTGAGAGAAAGATCCATAAGGTAAGCTTTGACCCTCCATGATGGTTATGCTCACAGTGCTCTCTGCGGTGGAAAGTTCTTTAAGAGCGTGGTAAACCCAGCAGTAAGACAGGAATCTCAGAGTCCCTGACAGTGGAGGCTCTGACTTTAGTAAGTCCAAATACCCAAGGGAAGTCATAGAAACTGAGCCCCATGATTTCAGGAAGAAGCTGTGTGTGGATTTGGGATATCTGAGGGAAGGGATGTTTACAAAATGTCCTCAATGAACAGCAGAAAGTCTTTTCTTCTAAAGTGTCAATGAAAGCTCTTTCCCTTAGACACAGATCCCAGTCAGTCATGTGTAGTCAGCCAAATGAAACACAGATCCTTTTTCACACATATTTACTGGGTCTCCCCACAGTCTCTGTCCATGTTTAATGAAGGTGCCCTCTCACAGACACACTCAACTGGTCCCTTGCACAGCAATGTAAACTACAGAAAAGTGGAGCCTCTTCTAATTGATGGGAAGGCCAGTCAGAACCTGAGCCAGGCATGTGGTCACCTAGACCTGCAGCTGGATACACATTTTGTGTAGCAGTTTCCTCCAAGATAAGACATTCCATTTGGGGGAAAGCTCCTGAAGACACAAGACATTCCAAATGGAGGTGAAACATTTCATAATATGGAGGAGATGGTTAGGACACAGGAAGTAAAAGGCTGGATAGCTCCAACCGGGCTTAGTAGATGTTTGTCCTTGATTCCTGCTGTGTCCCCAGAGAGAGTGTCAACATCACATCTCAGTTCCACATAACCGAAGAGCACAGGATGAGTATCCACAGTCCACTGAGACACAAGATGCCATCCCCAGGTTCTGTTCATGAAGCATTAGCCCCAGTGAGAAGACTGAAGCCACTATATGTGGCAGCCAGGTACTGGAGCATGTCAGCAGAAAACACTCTGTACCTGGAAGATTGGTGGCAAGGGCCTGAATGGAACTCAAGAAAGTGTTCTCTTGCTGGAACATCCAATGTGGAGCCTCAGGACCCCGCCTCCTTATGCCTCCAGGTCCCCAGTGAATCTCTCTCTCTCTCTCTCTCTCTCTCTCTCTCTCTCTCTCTCTCTCTCTGTCTCTCTCTGCTTCTCCAAGTGTGGTCCCCACAATGAGCCCTTGGGGATTATCCTAAGATAAAGATGATTACAAAATATCATCCAGAAGTCAGTTAGGAGCAGAGGCCCTAGTGGTAGTGGCAGCTGCAGCAGTGTGTATATGTGGAGGACTGGGGGCATTAGGAAGGAGGACGGGGCCTCACTTGTGTAGGAACTCTTCTTCCTACAGAGAAACAGTGGAAGCCAGAAGCAGCCAGGAACTCAGGCTCCCTGAAGACAATCTGAGGCCCCTGGAAATCACTGCTTTCACTCCACCCTTACAAGACTGAAAACAGTTTTCAGACTATTCCAAAACCCCATGGGACTGTAGAATAAGCACTGAGCTCAATGGGGCCTACACAGCCTGGGGGCAGGGGTTGTGCTCAGACGTCATTCCTCCTTCTAGAGTCCCTTCCTGTTCTTCCTGACCAAAGACAAACTTGGGATCCAAGGCTGCAGGGCCTGGCATTTTGCACATCACCATGTACATCATATCTCCTGACCACCTCAGGGTGGATTTTCTTTGCAGTAGGTGACGGTTAGTACAGAGACCCACAGTTGGTCCAGTGCAGCAGCACACAAGAGAAGGTGGAGCACTCAGGTCTAAAGGGGACATCTCTGTCATATCCCTTGCTTACAGGCATAGGGATCATGAGGATGACTGCTGGAAGATTCTTAAAGCCAGGGGAACTGGTTATCTGTACTGAAATATTATTTGCTAGACCTGAAAAGGGGAGACCTCAGGTTCAGGGCCATAGACGCAGTCTTAGTGAAATTCTGATACCTGTTACTACAGCAAGGGCTTGCAAATCAGCATGCTGGGAGACATCATAGAGACTCAAATGCATACTAGCATGTACCTGCAGCAGGCAAGGTCCCTGGAGCACTCACATTCCCAGAGACCGAAAATAGACTATGGATTGCAAGGGCAGGAGAGCAGGGTATTGGGACAACACCATGCAGTAAGTTTGGGGCTGTACACCCAGGCCATAGCTCTCCATCTCAATAAATTGGACTTTGTGTATTTGGACTTGCAGCTTTACATACACAAAGAAGCAGTACTACTTTTCTATGCACTGACTGACTATACCAGAACATTGCTAGGGACTCAACCTTGTTTACAAATTAGAGCTGCTATGAAGCAAAGGTCCCCAAAATCTTGTGTACTGAGGGTTCTCCAAGGCAGGTGACAAAATGCAGAGAGAAGACCTATTAGTCAAGATCTCTGAGCAGGCGAGGGTGAGACCATAAGCTCCCTGAGCTGGAATGGAAGAAATGAAACAGAAACCTCCCTCTGGCCTGGATGGATGGACTCTCCTCTCGCTCTCAAGCATCAGGACTCTGGGCAGTGTGTCTCCTAGTGCCCTGGACGTCCGCAGACAGGGTGCAAACCACACATCATGTTCCCCTTCCTCCCACTGTCAAAGTTTCCATCTGGGACTAGGGTAGGACTTACTGGAGTGTGGGTGGGAACAGCCATGACTAGAAACACAGGGTTGTCTGCTGGGGACTTGCCCCACCTGACATTATAAGTAATTGTTCCCCAGAGGTGGAGTGAGTTGACAAGGCAATGATGAGGGGGCGGAGAACCATGTGGGGTCAGCATGAAGCAACATAGCACCTGGAAATCTTCATCACTTGGCATGGCACAGTGACCACAGCTTGCCAGTGTCACCTCCTGCCATAAATGCCATTTCTGGAATAGGCTACTGTTGTTCAAATACTTATACCCACATTTTAGTAACGTGAAAAATAATGGAACCAACATACTGAGAATCCACCTCTTTATTGCTAAGAGAATTGCAGGGAAGAAAAGGATGTCATGGCCAGCATGGGTGGCCAAGACATTGGGGGCAGGGCCAGGTTCCAGGTTATCTGGCTCTGGACAGAGGTGGCACCCATGAGCTGCTCCAAAACCTTCAGAGATCATTGTTCTGGGGACCAGGTGGTGCATCGATCAGCACCACCATTCCATTGCTTCTCCTGAAAATGGCTCTCTTGGTCCTAAACCAATCCTACAAGCAGAAGAAAGGGTTGTTTTAGTACACTGAACTGTACCACCACTGAAGAACACATCCTGTAACCTATAATGGTTCAATTTTATTAACATTTTAGAACATATATGGAACCCATCCCTGGGCCAGTGTATGGTAGGTAAGTGCTCCAGGACAGACCTACTCCCCTAGCAAAGTACCACATTTCTGATTGCCCAGAAATTGTTTGTTTATCGATCTAACACCAAGAATGGTTGAAGACTTACCTCAAGTGTGTACTGATTGTTCAGAATGCTGGAAGCAACAGGTTTCATTCTCATTGAAATAATCAACACCCCATGAAGCCCCTGAGGACATGTACCCCCACACCCAGTCCTTCATCTATGGGACAGATCCAGAATATTGCCTCTTCTCTCCATCAATTGATATTTTTAATGCATTCTTTCAGGAAAGGATGCAGGTCTAGCTTGTGGGTTGTTCCTGGTCCCTGCTGTGTGTTGAAAAGTATCAAAAACAGTTCTCTTGGAACCTGGGAGAACTATCTCAAAGCCCAAAGCTGTCTGTGAAAGGCTCCATGGTGAGCGCCTTTTGTGAGTATCCAGAGTGCACATTTTATGAGACAAAGGGCACTTCTTCCTGTTCTATGCTTCCTCCCTAGCCTCCAAGCATACTGTCTATAGGCCTTTTCCCTTGTGGGCATGTGGTCTGGAAAAGCCAGGGCTGATTGTAATGCTGAGCAGAGTTCACATTCATAACCAACAAATGACAGGTAAAAGGGCTATGGGCCGTTTGAGGTCTCTGGTCCCAGTATTGATTCAGAACTAAGCCAGAAATGTGACATTTACAGACTAGAACAAAAGAAGTCCGAGAAAAGGTTTTCTGAGACACACAGACTGAAAGAGTTGAAGGTGGGCAAGAACATGGTATCTTCACTTAAGAGAGGCACGCGGGCTACACAGCCTTCAGAAGGCCATGGAGAACATACTATGTCCACTGAGGGACAGACAAAGTACCTTGGAATTTTATGTTTTCTGGTGTCCAGGTTTCCATTTCCTGCCTGAGAAAATGGAGGTCTTTTGTCATCTTGAGCCCAGCCTGGCTGTGGACTGGTCAGGCTTCCTTGGGATACAACTTCAGGGTCCCACCCTTCTGAGATAATTATCCTCTGGAAACAACATCACAAGATGTGGAGCCCTCCCAAAATATAATTAATTTTAGAATACTGACCAGCACATCCGATTCTGGCACACCGATCCATCTTGCAAAATCCTTCCTGAAGTAAGAAGTTTAAAACATTTAGGTTTGCGGTGGAAATAAACTGTATAAGGACATGTCCTGTTTGCTTTTAAATGTTTGTGTCCACATTTGTGTGTGCACACATGTGTACATACACACACACACACACACACACACACACACACACTATTCCTCACACCTACTTTGAGACTTACTTTAGTAACATGTTTCTTTCAGGGACCAAAATTATGGGTAATCCCCCAAACACAGGTATGTCGACTATGTACTTAACATGTAAAGCTTCATTAAGAGAGCCCCCACGATGAAAAGTGTTAGCCAAATTTTAATCTGAGGTGAAATCCCTCCTGCATTTTTCCAGACCCACCTCAGGCTTCACACTTGTACTTACAGAGACTTATTTAGAACAAACATTTTCTAAATTTCCCAGTCACGCCCCACTTAAACAGGCAACAAAACACAATCTTTCCACATGGACTAGGGCCCATCCCCTTACTCCACAATCCAATTTCTGCTGGAGGGTCCAGACATGGTGGCTTTGTTTCTAGAGGAAATCAGGGGTTCATGGAGCACCAAAGGACAGCCTGGATGCACTGCCTGAAAACCAGGGACCTAGCAGGGCATTCTGCTTACCTTACTTGAAAGCTGGGGAAGCGAGTCTCTTCGAAAAGACGCTCCAGGGCCTGCAGCTGAAACTGGGTGAAACTGGTGCGTCTCTGGAAAGACAGCCTGTCCCCAGCCTGGAGACTCTTGGTGCCCTCAGGCATTGCCGCCTCTTGCTGAGGCAGCTGTTGAACACTGCCGCCATGGCCACCTTCCATCTGGATCCCCTTGTCCATGGGGCCAGAACTACCATCGCCAGCATGTCCTTCTTTCATTTCTTCTTCTTTGTTTTCTCCCTCCTCTACCACTCCTGTGGCTTCCTGAGCAAGACTGGACTGAGCAAGTTCTTCTTGAGCAGGCTTGCTTGGGGCAAGTTTGCCCAAACCAAGTTTGCCCTGATCAAGCTCACCCTGAGCAAGCTCGCTCTGTACAAGCCCTTTCTTGCCTCCTTCCTCTCCAGCCTTCAGGACCATTGCATTCCCACCTGCAGGAGAGAAAAACACAAAGATGAAGATCTGAGCATCGGAGCCCATGGATCATTGGAAAGCCTGGAGAGGGGCCACTGGCAGAGCGGAGTAACTGAAGCACTGGGTCACTGGCCTTTCCCCTAAATTTGCTTCCCGGACTTTGCCCAAGTCCAGTCAGAACCATTTTACTGACCATGTTGTTGTTCCTGGTCCTCATCAGCTCCTGGACTCACCATCCTGTTGAAATGGTGGCAGCAACCCTGACGAGTATCAGTGCTGGGAATCTTCAGATCAGAACTTAGGTCTGAAGATTTAAAAGCCGCGTCCTCACTGTCTGGCGCCAGATGTACAGCTATGACTCTTAACCCGGAAGGCTTGTCTTCTGGAGACTCAACCTAATTACAATGTGTCCAATCACACATTCTGGCCTGCACAGCCTCAGTGGCTGTGGGCTTGTCCTCTGAGGTCCCTAGCCTAAAGCACTTTAGAGCTGCAAAGAGCACGGAGTACTTTAAAAAAAGGCAGTGAGTGCCTATGTGGTGGGGGTGTGGAAACTGTGGCTCTGGTTTGCTCCTTAGCTGACACCTCTAGTTTTAGGTAAGGCTGGACTGTTCAAATTCAGTCACAGGGAGTAACACAAAAACCTTCTCAAACTCAGCAGGCCCTTGAGCCCAGCTAAATCACTTTATTAAATTATACAAATGTCCTTCAAACAAAATGCCCCAATCTTGGTTGTGCTACCTTGAAGAGCCCTTTATGATGGCAAATATGTGTGTAGGCCAGAGCAACATCCTCCTGAGAGACTGTGCTCCCAACAGGGCTGAATTCCACGGGTATTCACAAGCTCATTCTGATGGAGACATTTCTCCACCTAGCTGTGCTTGACCAAGGTCCTAGGGTGACCCAGATACCTGTGGGCATCAAAGATCGACCCTGGGTACTGGCTCCAAACCTGTCTCACAGCTGTGAAGGTGAAAGACAGGAGGAGTAAGCAATTCTGGATGCAAGCTCTACAAAGAATCATTGCAGGAAGGGGCAGAACTGAGGAAAAGTTAGAGAAACTCCCCAGAGTAGGTAACATACCCAAAATTTAAAAGAGCCACTGAGCTCTGTCATTTCGTGTTCTTAGTTTTTAATAGGATCATGGCAGAGTCTGGACAATGGCTGAGGTAATTGTTACGAAATGGGTTAGTTCTCTGGGATAGCATAGGCTGAGACCCTGGAGGGGCCATGGCCCACATGGTCTAGCCCACACCAAGGAGATGATCATGCTCTGTTCACCTATTGCCTACCTAGTCAGGGGTGGCTCAACCACCTCCCACCACAGGCCCCTTTGTCCATCCCTGACTAGGGCTTTGTGAGTTGTGGGCCTTGACTGTCTGGTGGCCATTAACCACTGCATGGTCTTGTGTCCTCTGACATTTCAGCTGTCCCAGGTGCTTTTAATTATCCTCAGCTCTCTTTCTTCTCACAGTCACCAAGAAGCAGCTGCAACTGTCCTTCCTCTTCTCCTTGCCTCCTGGGTCGTTGTGAAAGTCTTCCCTGAAACACCAAAGGAGAAGGCTTTTTTAGACACAGACTTTACTAACACTCACAATTAGCTGCTGGAGAAGCTAGTCTATATTAGAAGACAATAGTGCCTGTGTGCTTTCCTGAAGGACTTGGTGGCCTGGTTGGACTGCCCACCCTAGCTCGGAGCCCTGTCTTTATCAGTGTGAGACAGCTTGACTGTCCTACTGATCACAGAAACTCTTTGTGTCTCATCTTTAGTGTTCCTGGCTTGGCTGTTTCAAACCAACCCTCCTTTTAGCCCTAGCATCCCTGCAACATATATGAGCAACTTAGAAATCTGAACATGAGTGCTTTTTCCTCACTAAGGACAGAAACCTAACTCCTGCATTCCATACCAACCCCGGATTCTGAGATAAATTTCCCAAGGCACTGTTCCCAGAGTTGGTGTGAAGCAGGTAAGCAATCATGCATTCAGGGTGCCCCAGAAACTGTTCATTTCCTCCCCTTTCTACAGAGCTCACAGGACACTGGGTGTATTCTTTTATTTCTGGCAGTTTGCTCCTAGGGATTAGCAAAGAGTGATGTGTAGGTATATCGCTCTCTGATGGTTGACTCAGCACCCTAAAAGGTGGATGCTTGCTGTGTAACCCAGAGGAGCTGTGGATTGCACTATGGGAGTAGCTAACACAGGTAAACACGAAGGCCTGCTATGCTCCAATCCGTTATCTATGTGAGTCTGGAAACCAGCACCCATCTCTGCCTTTACCCTTGATCCTCTTGACTCTGCTGTCCTCATCTTGGACCTGGGGAAGGGACTCTACTCTGCTGACTCCTTAGGATGTCTGCTGCTCGCCTGGTGCTATCTAGTTGGCCAATTCTGCATATCCCTGCAATGAGTCATAATATAATATCTTTGTTTTCCAATGGTCTTAGTAAAGGTCTGTAGACCCCAAAAGTAAAAGGGCCTGCAATCCCCAAGTTGAGAACCACTGCTTTAGGTTAAGGTATGTGATTGTGGAGTTTCTACACCATTTTCCCATGGGACTATGCTCATCGTAGTTATTAGATGGGAAACCTACCCGCACACAGATTTTCCTGACGGATTTCTTGGTCAGCATGCACACGTCCACACACAGGTGCATTCACAGTCACAACATTCACATGCAGAAACATCTGTAGCCAAAGCCCTCCCATCCCATTGTCCCATCCCCTAGAGAGAGGCTAATCTGCAGAATGTAAGACTAGTTCCAGAAATATGGAAAGCATAAAAGGAAGGTGGTCGAAAACGTTTCATAAAGCTAGTTACTACCAGGAAAGGAAACACAAATGAATTCTAAGTCTGTTTTATTGATGAGCACACGTTTAAAAAAAACAAACTGGATTTGTTGGATTTGGATTACTGCTTAATTAAAACCCAAGACAATATTAAGTTTACCTTGAAGAGTGTTGAGATAATTCAAATGAGCAATTTTAGAAGCAATTTATCAGCTCTAAGAAGAAACATAATTGTGGGATCAGGATCTATACCTGGTGCCTGCGCGGGATTTTTGGAACTCATTACCTATGATGGGACACCTTGCACAGCCTAGGTACAGAGGGGAGGGCCTTGGACCTGCCTCAACTGAATGTACCAGGCTCTGCTAAATCCCCATGGGAGCCTTACCTTTTTGGAATTGGGGATAGGGAGGTAGGTCGGGGGAACGGCTGGTGGAAGTGTGAGGAGAGATGAGACAGGGATCTGTGGTTGGTATGTTAAATGAATAAAAAATTTCTTAAAGAAAAAAAGAAGAAACATAATTGACAGAATGAATTCTTTGATGAGCTTTTATCTGCCTATGACATCATGTCACATACAGAAAGAATAATAAATGGGGAAGCTTTCCTAGATTTGAGTGATCTTCCCCAAACCCGTGGTCAGCATTGTTAGGGAAACCTGACATTCTGTGAGCCAGCTGTGCCCAGGTTGGCTCTCCCATGAGGCCTTTGTGGCTCATAGGATAGGATACACTGACCCCTGCCCTGCCCACTTAATCACAGCTCACTATGTCCTTTCTCCACTCAGCACTCCATGGCCTGATCTTTGAAGCCATCAAGTGATAATCATGTCTTTGGCATGAAATTCAGAAGCTGCCACCTAGCTCATATGAACCACAGCTGCTCTCTCTCTCTCTCTCTCTCTCTCTCTCTCTCTCTCTCTCTCTTTTGTGTGTATACTGGTTTCTTGTGTAGAAATAATGAAGAGTGAGACCCTCTCTGAACCAGGAAAGGAGTGGGCAGGTCAGGGATCCTCCCCTTCAGTCTTTCAACCAGCCACATCACTTTGGAGTGTTCTTGCTTAACCCCTCTGGTATGCTGTATCCCAGCAACAGACCCTGGGGCATTCTTGCTGTATCCAGGCCATAGGTCCTGTAGGTGGTTATAGGTCTCATCCTACAGGGACTCAGTAAGGAATCTTCCTGCTGTTTGCAAGAGACACATGATTGGAGAGAGACAAGGGTTGAATAAAGGAGGCCAGGACTGGGAGCTGGGTGGGCAGACATCTAGAAGGATAGTATCCTGAGGAAGGAGAGGGTGGGGTGGCTGAAGTGAGCTCCAGGGAAGAGTAGCTCTAATAGAGATGGTAGAGGTATGGCTGGGAAATGGTCTGGAGACAAGCTGGGTCAATTTTCCAGTGGAAAGGAGTCAAGGTTGGGGAGAAAAATGTACCAATTATGAGCTTCGCCAGGCAGTGGTGGCACATGCTTTTAATCCCAGCACTTGGGAGGCAGAGCCAGGCAGATCTCTGTGAGTTCGAGGCCAGTCTGGTCTACAGAGCGAGATCCAGGACAGGCACCAAAACTACACAGAGAAACCCTGTCTTGAAACACCAAAAAAAATTATGAGCACCAAGAAAGAGGTTGGAGCTGGGAGTACCCAGCAGGGCGCAGGAAAGAGGCCACTGAGAAGTCAGAAGACTGTGCAGCAGGATGAGAGCATGCTGTGAGCATGACTGACTGTGCATCAGTACAGAAGTGAGGCAGGCTGCAGGACAGTGGTGGGGATTTCTCATGTAAAGAAGTTGAACTTAAGGCTGGGACAATGAATCTATGTATCCTGAACTTGGCAAAATAAGATATGGGGAGAAATGGACTCAACTGACCAGAAGTTGACCTTGGAGGAGAGTAGGACTGGAACAATAAACTGAATGTATATATCCTGGGTTCAACAAAAGCAGGACATATGGAGTAAAAAATTTGTGTCTCTAAGTTACCCTGAATCCTTTTAGCCATCAGTAACCTCATGCTTATAGTTCAGCCAGTAATTTTAAAGAACTGCCTCACCCTTAGGCCCCTTGTCCAATCCCAAGCTGCATGTAAACTTTTCCTACATAAACCCCTTAAAGTCAGTGCTAGGGGCCGTTCTCCATCCCCTGTGTCAGATTTTGGATGCCAGACCAAGATTTCTCGTTTTGTTAATAAAAACCTCTGTGTGCTTGCATCAGATAATGGCTCTGCGGTGGTCTTGCTTGGGGGTCTTGCAACCTGGGCACAACACCCACAGAGAATGAAGAACACTTACTAGTAGAAATTGGTTATAATGACTTAGTGTGTGTTGATTTGGCTGAGATACTCACTGAAGAATTATGTCTAAACAAAAAACTGGGAAGGGCCTTGATATCCTTCATTGGAGAATTTACTCCATAGGCAAAAGTCTGACCTGAGGATAGGTGATTTTACAGACCATAAACATCATGTTCTCACAAGTGCATTCAGGTTGATCTTTCCAAAATGCCAACCTGACTCTGCTGCTTCTCTGCTCAGACACTGCCCACAGCAGCCCACCGCCCTTCTGACTTTGCCAGAGCCCAACATTGCCCTTCTCTGACCTCATGTTCCATTTGAAGTTGTCACCAAACAGTGTTCCTTGGTCCACCTGTGTTCCTTCTGGTTTTATTTCTGGCATGTCCTACTTTCTAATTTAACTCCGAGGCCCTGTCCTGTGCACACTTCCTGGCCTTCCTGCCTGTTTGAATGGTTATATTCTGCCACTAGTACCTCCTATTAGTGAGTTGGGATCCCTGAGGGCCTCTGGGGATTGGCCTGTCTAGTGCTGGATGTGTTCCTGTGGGCCGAGGACTTATGCTGGGAACAAGGAAGAAATTAGGCAGGTAGCCTGCTCCCATGTAGGAGGAAATGCAGCCCACCTATGTACCTGGGCCAATTTCAGTGTACCTGGACCTCTCCACAAGGCTGAGTGGGTGGGAACTCTGCTGGCTACCAGATAACAGCAGTGTGCCAATATTTTGCTAAGTGAGTGAATACCTGAGGGGTTGGACGGAGGGTTGCTGGCAGGAAAAAGGCACAAGTACCCACAGGAACCCTAGCACAACCTTCTCACCAAGCTTCAAGGAGCTCTGTGCACTAAGGATCTAGACTCCCCTCCCATAGCTTGCACTACTGGTGGGACCCTCTGGAATCTGTAGCTCTACAGGGTGTTTGACTCCCTTCCTGGGCCCATTTGAAAGTCCTGAAGCAGCAGTGGGTTCCACCAGTCCCTGCTGTGGCCACCTCCAACACCGGTGGCTGGATCATGATGTTTCACCACTCCATTTCCCTGACGTGGTCTATTCTTACCTTGATTTCTTGTTTTTCCCTTCCTCCAGGAATAAAGTGGCAGTCAGTGAAGGGTAAAAACAAAGAAAGACGCAAGAGTGGACACTTGACTAGGGAAGTAGAAAGAGGAAGTTAAGTGATCGAGAGATGTTGGTAGTGTTTCAGCACTAAGTTTTCAGCAGGCCTCAGGGTGCCTAGCCAAGCACCATCAACAAGTGTCACAGTAGCAAGCTCTCGAGGTCTCGGTATGCCAACTTGGAAGAGTCCCTTGCAGAGCAAGTCTGCAGAGAGCAGGCCACTGAGTAGCACAAGTGGTAGATCTCCCATGTTGGCATGTCTCAAAGGCTGGAGGAATTGCCCTGCCTGTGGCTGAAGCACCAAGTCTCCAAGGCTGTGGCCCAAACTGTGGATCTCAAAGCAAAAGCAATGACTCTCGGATCAGTAGTAGGAACTGGAAGAACTCCCCTTATCTGAGTATGATCTCCAGTGACTCTGTCTCCATCAGGGCTAGCAGGCCTGGGGAGCAATCTTCTCTAATGATCTTCTAGGAGCCAAGACCCCAGTCAGAGTCAAGAGCTGGTTGAGAAATGGATTCCAGTTGAGAGTTGGATTCTGAAGTCTCTCCAGACCAGAGCAGGAGCCAGCTGCCACTCAGAGTCCAACCAAGATCCCATGTGGGGTTTTGTTGTTGCTATTTTGGGATTTGTTGTTGGTGGTGGTAGTTTTTTTTGTTGTTGTTGTTTTTTGTTTGGTTGGTTGGGTGGTTGGGTTTTTGTTTATTTTGGTTTTTTTGTTTTGTTTTGTTTGTGAAACCCGGTTTCTCTGCAGCCCTAGATGTCCTGGAACTTGCTCTGTAGACCAGGCTGGCCTCAAACTCATAGAGATCAGCATGCCTCTGCCTCCAAGTGCTGGGATTAAAGGCATGCACCACCACAGTGCAGTCTGTTTGTTTTCTATAGGTGTGGGAATGGGCTCGGATTGGTCAGAAGGGAAGCATGAAAGATACATGTGTGGGTTGTCCTTTCTCACTTTTGTTCCTTGCCCAGGTTAGGGTTAGTGTTTGTTTGTTTTGATTTCTTTTTGTGTGTTCCTGATTGCCACAATCTTCCCCTGGACATTGCAACTGACTGTCTCTGTAAGCTGTTAATCACAGCCTGCTACTGTTGGGAGGCTGATGCCTTGAAAGTGTGGCTTCCTTCAATGGTGTCTAGCCTCAGCTGCTGCTGCTGAACCCAGATCTCTGTTGGGGGTCCTCCTGCTACTGGAAAATAACCCTTGGGGGTCAGTTTTAGTCCTAGCAACCCCATCCAGCCAAGCCATCTACCAGAGCCTGCTCTCTACCTGAGAGTTCTTCAGAGATCTCTGTTTTAGTCAGGATTTGGAGCAGGACTTCAGGCTCAAAGGCAATGAGAGGTTCCTGATGCTTCTTCACTGAAAGGAAAGACAACTTCAGTCCTCATTCTGCTCCGGTACCTCTCTTTATTCTGCAGGGCCTACACCAGTTGTGTGACTTTTCCTGAGGAGGGGTGATCAAACTACTATTGACCACAGATTCACCCATGTTAAACCAAATACAGGGTTCCACCCAGTAAGCCAGTCAGTGTATTGGGGTTTTCAAACAGGGTCATCTGTGAGAGGTTACAAGAGCATGAGTCACTCAAAGGTAGCTGTATCATTAAAAGTCCCTCCACAGGATGAGTGACAGACAGCTCATGGTAGCTGTATCCATGGAGCTCCTTGTAAAATTTGCAGGTGTCTGGTCTGGAGGATTGCCTCTCCCCAGAATTCCTTTTACTTCTTTGATAATCTTTGGGAGGGCTCTTGTGAATGCTGCAACTCTCCTGAATTTACTAAGTTTCCTAAGCCATATGAGCCTCTGACTCCTCTCTCTTCAGGAAAGAATGTTTCAATTCAGAGGAAATAAATAGCTACATAACTCTGGATATGTAAACAGGCCAGACTCTCCCTGGCTCCCTTGACAAAAAGAACCACTGGAGGACATGAACAAAGGCACTTCCACCATGCCAGCCCAGACTGTAGCTGGGCACCTCCAGACCCAAAGTGGAGACTTGTGTGGGATTCCTCTGTCTTCACCCTCAAACTGCACAGACTCAGGATTCTCAGGGGCACTGGACTCTACCATGTGTTGATTTCCTACCATTGTGCACACCAAGGCAGAGAGGGTACAGACCGCCAAGCACACTAGTCAGCAGGCACCCTCATACTCAGTGTTCACCCACTCCAAGACACTTGGCTTAACAGGTACACCAAGGCATGCTTCTGGGCCTTCTTCTCAATGAGGCCTCCTTGGATATGAGCTGCTTGCATCTCATCATCCCGCCAGCCTGGGGAACCCAAACAACCAAGGAGGCCTAGCAGAGCTGTGCTTGCTGCCGAAGGGGAAAGGCTAGGGTGGTCTACAACAAGTACTAAGAGACAAGACTGTGATTGGGCCAAATATTTCTTTTCGGGTGATGTGAATAGGCTTTTTAGGCTGTTAGTGAGTCTACAGGAAGACAGTCTCTTGTTCTCTCTCCTGTGATGGTGCAGTGTTAAACCCAGTAGAAATTGTTTTTTCTTGCCTGCTCACTATTTCGATCTGGCTAGAGCAAAAAGATCACTCAACTTAGCAGCCAGTAACTTAGGAAAGCAGCCTTCCAGGATTCATTCCACAGCCAGCTGCTAATACAGCCCAGCTGGACAGAAGTAAAATCCCTGTTGGTCTCCTTCTCAATGGATTAGTCCAGGCACACGGCTGGGCTGACAGAGAAAGACCAGCTGTGCTTTAAACACAGATGCCTGAGTGGTAAAGGATGCTAATTCCTCTCATTCCCATCTAAGAGATGCATAAACTGAGGCACAGGAGCTATCTGAGCTTGGAGAGGACAGCCATACATGTGACCTCTTACAAATCCAGGGCCAGCCAGCTTTGCCATGGTGGAA
>CABHPP010100524.1:2181-49742 GCA_902168425.1 Peromyscus attwateri
GTATAGATTTATGGAAATGGATTAATTTAAGCTATAGGAACAGTTAGCGGGAAGCCTGCCACGGCCATACAGTTTGTAAGCAGTATAAGTCTCTGTGTTTACTTGGTTGGGTCTGAGCGGCTGTGGGACTGGCAGGTGAAAGAGATTTATCCTGACTGTGGGCCAGGCAGGAAAACTCTAGCCACACTTGACATGACCCAGAATCACTTGGGAAGAGAGTCACAATGGGGAATTGTCTAGATCATGTTGGCCTATTGGCATGTCTTTCGGGGATTGCCTTGATTGCCTGTAATGATGCTAGAAGATACAGTCTACTTTGAGTGTCACCATCCCTTGAGCTTGTGGTCCGGGCTATAAAAGAGAGGAGCAAGGGTATTCTATCAGTGCAACAGAATTAGAACCACGAGTCATATATATCATTCTCCTCATGATTCAGATTTCATAGGCAATATCAACTGAGGTTTGTAAAGTACCTGCACACCACAGTGGCAAAACAGGTGTTCCATGAATGGAACATCATCTGCCAGTGCTATTCTCAGTGCTTCACCAAATGCTTTCCATACTGTTGGCCCATGAGAGGCACTCAACTGATGTCCATTTTATGGAAAGTAGCAAGAAAGATGAAAAGAGTATAGATCTTGTATCTATTCACTTATCTAAGTGCTACCACTCAATAAACTGAGTATGTACTCTATGCAAGGTTCTATTACAACCTAACAGGTTGCCATGAGAATTAAATAAGACATATGTCTTGTATTTACTGTAGTGCCAGAGTAAGTGATCTGTGATATATAAGTGTTAATCACCATTCCTTTTGAACAAATGCATGTGTGAGTGAAGACTCAGATTTGTTTTCCTTTTCTGGCATTTTCTATTATATTTCAGGATATCTGATTCCCATACAGTTTGCCCTCTGTGTGGATCTTCCTGAAGGTTGATTGATGCTGTCTACTATAGGTAGAGTCTTCTTGTCCCCTCAGCTTGCTTCCAAATAACCACACTGAGGCTTAATATTAATTATAAATGCTCGGCTAATAGCTCAGGCTTGTTACTAGCTAACTCTTACACTTTAAATTAACCCATATTTCTTATCTACCCTATGCCTTGTTAGCTCATCCTTTACATGTCCTAGTTCCCCTGCATCTGCTGGCATCTCCAGACTCTGTCATTCTTCCTCCCAGCATTTTCCTAGTCTGGCTCTCCTGCCTAACCTTATTGTGTTCAGTTATTGGCAGTCACCTTCTTTATTAAACCAATCACAGTGACATATATTCACACAGTATAAAGGAATATTCCAGAGCAATCTACCAGCTCTGCATTTTTCATTTTGATTATCATTGATTAAACAAGTATTTATCAGGTATCTTTCATGTACCATAGACTCCATGGCATCAGTGGTATATTAGATTTGTATCACCTCTTAAAGAAAGGAGGGAGGGATATGTTTAGGCTGTTCATGATGTTATGGGAAAGCATACTCAAAGCAAAATATAGTATATGAATATTCCATAGTATGTCTTACACAATTTTCCTAGGCCTTGTTAAATATTGCTCATGTTAGGATGCTGCTAGGTACAATAATAGAGAAGAATAAGCACCACAGTCAATGTTTAGAGTGATGAAAACAGCACAAGACAGAATTTTAGTGTCTGTTAACTTATTGATCAATTGGTTCAGACTACTGAAAATTCCAGGTATAATTGATTTTTAGGCAAATATTCTTTGGGGGATTTAAAACAGAACCAGGAATTGTTTTCTCCATCTTTTTCAACATTGATTGCTCCATATTGAATTCACTATTGTCAGGCTCCTTCCCTAGAGATATTAAAATGTTTGCCATTGGCTAGTGAAGATTCCCATTGCTGGGCTTGTGGATGACAATCAAGAGCACATCAAATAAATGTCCTGACTGTAAGCATTTTATATTTTTTCCCTGTTAATAGCCAGTTGATTCATTTATCTCTGCCTAGTTTTTATATAAATAATAATCTTTTAGAATAAGTTCAGATCCCATATTCTTGGGTTTCCATTACTCATGACAGATGTTTCTTTTCCCTCTAGAGTCCTGGTTAGAGGAAAGATTCATGTTGCTTTTCCATACTAAGGGATATTATAACTTCAGCTGTCACTCATGAGAGACCTGTGACAAGTGTCCATTCACACACTGCTAAATATCAGTTCATGGCCAATTTAAATTTCACCTTAATCTCAGATATTTGGAGATTCAGCTTTTTTGAAAACTTGACTATATACCTTAAGATGCTTATTTTAAGCACATGTATACGTACAAGAACATTTTATATGAAGCTGCACTGGTGTACTTTGACTTTCATGCTATTAAAAGTAATATTCTATTTTAAGATATATTTCTCTTATATACTTACCTATTCATACCTCTATCTATATCATCCAGAAGAATATGAGTTCCCTATAGATTTGAATTGGTTTTGCTTGTTTATTAATTTGGCAGTTACCACAAATATTACAAAGTTACAACTTTCTAACTTAACAAGTTTTAACTTTCCTTAGGAGGACTTGTAAAAAAAATTATTCTGAAGCCGGGCGTTGGTGGCGCATGCCTTTAATCCCAGCACTCGGGAGGCAGAGGCAGGCGGATCTCTGTGAGTTCGAGGCCAGCCTGGGCTACCAAGTGAGCTCCAGGAAAGGCGCAAAGCTACACAGAGAAACCCTGTCTCGAAAAACCAAAAAAAAAAAAAAAAAAGAAAGAAAAATTATTCTGTGTTCCAGATTTCTCACCAAAAAGTGGTAATCAACACCTATCTCCTAAAAGTTTTCTATGGATGAAATAATATTGTTTACAAAAAATATCCCATCATTGTATCTGATAAGTAGAACAAAGGAAGAATAAAAGCAGACAGAAAATCTTCATAAATGTTAATCAGTATTATCAGTATCAGTATTGTCAGAAGAATTGCTCTCTCTCTCTCTCTCTCTCTCTCTCTCTCTCTCTCTCTGTATATATATATACATATATATGTATATATATATATACATATGTATATGCATATATGAATGGAAGAGTCTTAATGGTTCACACAAGATCTATGCATTGCAGACTGTAAAAAGCAGTTGTCTCAACATGGAAATAATATGGTTTTATTTTATGAGCAAAAGCATGTGGGGCTCATCTGGTATCCAGACCCTAGAGAGAACAACCCTGGTCCTAGGATCTTATTCTGGATTCTCTCTGACACCCTCATGCTTGTCACGAGCTGAAATCACAGAGATGATTGCTTGCTACTCATTAGAAGGTATTATCACCTCCATGAAGAATGCTCTATTATTGGTCCATAATCATAGGGTCATCATTCTTAAAATGGGAAGAGAAAGAGCAATTTGTGTTAACAGGTCTTAGGATAGAGAGATAGTGTAGGAAAATAAATTAATACTTTATTAAGCACAAATATTTGGATGAGGCAGCTCTTGGAGGAGATCTGAAAAACCACTTCCCATTGCACATGTGCTGTGCTCAGGTTATAATCAAAGTGTTACAGGCTCACTAGATCTTTCCATGCTGTGGGCTTTACCCAAGTTAAGTTCCTTAGCCATGCCTTAAAGTTCTCTCTTCTTGAAAGACAACAGAAAATCAAGGTGGTATCCCGTGAGATGTTTGGGAAATGTAAATGAAGCTAGGTGACCAGATGATGGGGAACTCTGATTTTGCAATGCCCATATGACATGTGTCTGAAGACATGAGGAGCAGCTAGAGGAAGATGAGAAAGGGGAGAAGCAACTGGAGGAGGATATGGGGTTATCTTTTCCTGTAGCCATAGTTTTCCTGTGTCCCGCCTGGTCTGCAGCCACTCAGACCCAAGTAAACACACAGAGGCTTATATTAATTATAACTGCATGGCCAACTCAAGCCTTTTGCTAGCTAGCTTTTATATCTTAAATTAGCCCATAACTATTAACCTATATATCACCACATGATCTGTGGCTTTACCTGCGTCCCATTACATGTTGCTCCCTGGACAGCAGGCTGATGTCTACTGACTCAGCCTTCCACTTCCCAGGATTCTCCTTGTCTGTTTATCCTGCCTATACTTCCTGCCTGGCTACTGGCCAATCAGCCTTTTGTTTATCAACCAGTCAGAGCAACACATTCACAGCATACAAAACACCCCACAGCACTCTCCCATCTGTACAGTGCTGAGCTGGAAGCAGACATCTTTTGTCCTGCTTCAAATATGCAAAGTAAATGCCATCAATTATTTAGTTACCACTTACTGAATATTTTTCTCTGTGCCCATACAAGTGACTACTATATGCCCAGTGTGCAAAGTATTTATTTTTATTATCTCACTTAATTTTCATAATATTGCAGGGACAGTATTGGTTCACATACTTAAGAACTACATTATGCCACTTTTCAGTTGCTGAAAATCATAATTTTTCTCAAAATGAAGTCATCATGATTTAATTGAAAACAACTGGGCCTTGCAGCTTGATCAACCTAAGCTTATTTCCCAATTTTGCTATCCATTAGTTTTGTTACCATAATCAACATAATTTAAGTTCTCTTAGGCTCAATCTACTCGTGCATAAAATGGGAGTAATAATGACTACCTCAGAGGTCACTCAAAGAATTAAAATGAAATATATTTATATAAAATATATTAAAAGTGAACATTTATTGAACACTTTCTTTGTGTCAGGCCTGTGTCAACTGCTTTATAAACAGTTTATTCAATTTTCACAACATCCCTTATAAAATAGGAAGAATTCCAATTTCTTTTAAACAAATTAAGGTTCATAAAATTTGATTTTTTTTTGCCCAAGGCCATAAAACAAATAAATACCATAGTTGACTTCTAAGTACTTTTGTCTTGCTCTATTGTGACCTTAACCACTGGTCTTCAAAGAATTTAAAGGCCTGAAAAAATAGTGGAAATAGTATTTTATGAGGCTTTTATAAAGTGCTTCTTCATTGTAAGATAAGTTAGATGTAGTAGTTTCTAAAGCCCCTTCCAGCATTGACTCTTGTTTATGCAAAAATAGATTTCCTAAGACACTGCAAAAGCAATAAGCACATACTGTCCACATCTACTTGATATGAGCTAGAAAACCACACTTCCCTGAGTTGTTGGTGATGGACAATTTCTGATCAGTCTCTGCAATGAATATCCCTGGTACAATTGAAACCTTTGTTCCATGGAATTTTCCTCTTTTAATTTTCACTGCACCTCCTTCTTTCTTTTATTCTACATGCAAAGTTTAAAAGCCAAGTGGGTGCCTCTGGAAACTTCCACTCTGCTTGCTTCTTGATGTCTACATTCTTCTGAGCCAGTAGCCCAAATGTTCTGATCCCAAACACTGCATCTTCCCAAACACTGTCTCTGAGGTTCAGTGAATTTAGCCTCACATTTTCATTATTATTTCTGATTCAACCAGACATCTCATATCACTATGTTTCTATTGGAATTTGGAACAACTAATAGCTAGTGATGCTAAATTATCTCAACCCTACCACTAAACAAATACACCCCAGGAAGCTTGCTCAAAACAGTACAGCTTCCTTCTAGGTTTACATCGTGCCCTGGTGGCGTGTACATCAAAAGGCAGGCCCATTTTACAGTGTGCCACCAGATTTTTCTCTCTGATTTGATTGGACTTTGGGAGAAATAAAGGTCTTTAAGAACGAATCCAAGTGACAGAAAGTAAGTCAGAGCATTGTCCCTCTCTTCACAGCACAGAGTTTCAGTAGAAGAAGATGTCAAGGAAGTTAGAAGCGCTCTCTACAAACTTTTTCATTTGACAGCTGTGGAAACTAAAGCCAGATCAAAAAGGAATGTAATTTCTTATTTTTTTTTCCTGCCTATTTCTCTACATATTCACACAAACATACTCAAGACACATACACATAAAGACTCAGTCTCCCCTGCTCTAAGCCTCTTGCTCTGTGTTTGTCTCTATTTCTATCACTGAATATAAAAATTCAAATGGATTAGTAAATTTTAAGTTTCAAGAATGCAAAAGTTTCATGAGACATGTGATGGTCTTAGTCTTAAAATGAAATGGATTTCACACTAAAGCATATTTCAATGAATAGAAAAGAGTACCAGGCATCCACCTGACTTTACTCTGAGGATGCTCTCATATCCATCTACAATGTGAACTCATGTGACTTCTTTAATGACTTTAGATCCCATTTTCCTCTTTTAAGGGAAGAGTTGTGTTTCCCCCTTCTTAGCTGACAGGATCACACCAGATTCTGTGTATGAAAGTACCTATACTCCATTGACACGGAAGAACATACAACAGAAGTGTCTTTGCACACACAAGCTGAGACTCAGAAACTCCAAAAAGATGGGGTATTTGTAAGCACTGCAGGGAGCTAAAGTGAAGTAAATAGTCGGAAACTATCAAACCCTCAATAACAAACCTATATTTGGACTAACCACACCCAACTCTCACAGCAGCTTGCAAGGTACATAAGAGGAATAACACCATAAAAACTGTTGATTTCTTGGTGGCATCAATATATCTAGAAACACAGTGTGACAGACTGTCTAGGTTTCAGGAAGTAGAAGATGTCCCTAGGGAACACCAAACACAGGCCATCACACCTCTCCAGGTTCCCAGTTCATGAACCCTACGACTTGGGAGATAAACACAGAGGCCATTCCTAAAGCTTAAGAGAATTGTAAGACCCATTTTCTCTTGTGTGTGCAGTCTGAAACTCTGAGCCATTGTCCCAGGGGGGCCACTGGCAGCCTCAGTCAGAATGATCTGAGTTGGGATGAGCCATGATACTGAGTTCCAGTAAAACCCACAGAATGTTCTGAACTTGTGACTAAGCCTGAGCTAAATAAACAAGCCCCAGCAACCACCTCAAGAAGGGTGGCTATGCATAGTGTGTCCAAGTAATTTCTTTTCTCAAAAGAAGGAAGGAAAAAGAAAGAGACAGAGAGATAGAGAGACAGAGAGACAGAGACAGAAGAAAGTCAAATAAGTGAAAAAGCCAAGATGTTCTACTTCACAATTTCAAAATTTTTTGACAATGATGTATTTAGCCCTTCTTTGATGCTAATCTCTCTTTTAACTACAGGACAGTAGTTAACTGTGAGTGCTGAAGCCCAGGGCCTCCTAAAGGACCACCATCGGGCCTGGGTGGAGTTGAGCAGATGATGTGGTTGCCTGTTACTCTCTTGAGTCAGCCAGAATAGCTTCCTGTTTTACTGATTTTATTTCATTGGCCTCCCTCACATTTTATTGAAGAAATAAGTATATAACAAGCTCCTGTTATTTTTCAAAGGAGAAAAAAAAATGGAAAGGCAGAATCAATAATGATATTAGCTCTGAAGGGAAACAGTAGATAGTTGTTGTGTGTCATGTACTGTTTTCAATTGAAAATCCTCACATGACCCCACAAGTGAGTACTCTCATCAGCACCCTCCTACAGAAGGGGGAACTGAGATACAGAGACTTGGAGTAAATGTGCTTATGTGAGATGGCTAATCATTGGCTCCGTATATAGTTCCTACCAACAAGACTGATGTCCATCCATGTGTTCTTATCTGATACATTATATTGCTGATACATTATATTGACTCCATCAAGTCTTTTTTTTTTTTTTTTTTGTATTTTGAGACAGGGTTTCTCTGTGTAGCTTTGTGCCTTTCCTGGAACTCGCTTTGTAGACCAGGCTGGCCTCGAACTCACAGAGATCTGCCTGTCTCTGCCTCCCGAGTACTGGGATTAAAGGTGTGCGCCACCACCACCTGGCTCATCAAGTCTTGAATTGTGTTTCTGTTCTTAAAGCCAATTCAGGGCCTTTGCCTAGCTTCTCTTTTCTATCCCTGGTCTTTGCAATTTTCAGTCTGTATTCATATAGTGTACCTTTGGGAGGGTCTTCTTTGGGTACTTCATTGAAAATTATGCTTCTTATGGCCAGTCTATCCATTATTTTGCTTTGTTCTCTTTCTTGGCACATAACAAAACTGACCTGCAAGACCTGTGGGTTCCTTGTGGTCTTTGGACTGTGGACCTTCTCAGTTCCTGAGATTGGGACTTTGTAAGTTCCCAGATCATTGTCCATCCCTATCAACTTGATTACAACAAGGCCTCTTGGAAATAAACATGCAAGCAAGTCCAAGAGTTGTCAAGGAAAGAAAGGAAGAAAAAAGTATATGGTGAGGAAGATCACAAGATATGAGCTGAAAAACCTAGAATGTGAGGGCAAACAGCTTATAGTTGGAATCCCTGCTCTGTGGGGTGTGACTACAGACAGGCTTCATTTACTGCTTTGTTTTAGAGATAAGGATCACATATTCACAGTGCTTTTGTAAGGATTAAATGAAGTAGGGTGCACCAGTAAATGGATCTTTGTCATTTCCTTCCTACATTTTCTACTCTAGACCTGGTTCTGGAGACATAGAAAGCATGTGAGAAGAGTGAGCCTTGGGTCAAAGGTAGTAGACAGAGTGGTCATGCTGTTATGGGAAAGCCCTGAAAAAGGTGAAGAGACTAGCAACTGTTTTATCATGTGACTCTGCCCCTGGCCATATTGTCTCCCCTTGTCTACCTCTTCAGTCTTTGATTCTTTCTGGATGAAATAAGGGAGGCCAATATGTTGTATACGTTATCTTTCATCTCTGAAATCTCTAAGACAGAGAATAACATTCCACAGTTGATTTGGTTTCTCTTGGATTTCTAGTAGCGAGCCATCCCACCTCATTATTGTCAGAAACTGTTTTTTGGGGGTAGGGGGTTCCTAGGTTACAGTCCAAATAAAAATACTGCATACATCTCACATTAGAAAACTACACTTGGTTAGTTGGACAAGACATACCTATACTAACAATGGACAGTTAATTCCCTCTCTTATCTGGGTCTCTATGGTCGTTCTGGGTAGATGATCCTCTTGACTGACTGGGTCAAAGGAATGCCATTACCCCTAGCTAACCCTTTTCCTTAATAAATGTAAAAGGAGTGAGATGTGGGGATGCAATCTTGGAGACTTCTGTTTCAAGTCCGTCTTGAGGAGTTTGGTGGTTTTGTTCTTGTTCATGGGGAGGAGTCATTGTTTCTTTTGACATGCTTATTTATTGGAAGAGGCTACTGCAAAGGACTTTCTTGGCTTGTAAAGTCATATTGGTGACCTGATAAGGTTCTGTGTTCTCAATCATCATTTCCTTAGCCATCATTTCATAGTAACCAGTCGTTTACCTCTGCGTGTATTAAAAAAAAAAAAAAAAAAAAAAAAAGCCTACAGAGCTTCTAAAGAGCAGCACACTGATTATGGCTTTGAAAATTAGTTTCTTAACAGTTACATCTCACCCACAGACTATGAGTTATAAAACTCATAGCTTCATCTTCTGTTTGGCATATCAAAAGTGAGTATTCCAAGCATTTTCATGTTTATCATCTGACACTCTAGAAAACTACCTGCAACTAATATTATAATCCTGTATTTCATATGAACAAATTGAGACTCAGAATGCCATTAAGCCTTGCTTCAGAATTTTTTTTCAGGGATTTTTCTGACTCAAATCTTTGGCTCAGAGTTGAAGAGTAGTGAAGGAGATTGGGAAAGATCCAAGGCAGAAGTTCTTAATGTTTAGCAAAACAAGTCATTTCTGAATTGCAGTAACCTCCCAACTTCCCCATCTCTCCTGAGACAGAGAAAATGTTAGGGAAAAGGACATTACATGACCTACTTACATAAGTTCCAGGAAAGTAAGGCTGATTCTCTATCTGGTCCTGTGGAGACAGAACAGAGTATGGGAGTGGATAGTAGGAGAGAGTCAGAGATTCTCAGTTCAGGAGCCACCTGGGCTAGGTATGAAAATCCAGCTGAGTCTTACTATAAACTAGTTCCTCTCTATGTACCTCAGTTCATCAGTCATAAGTAAGGATATGTCCCTCATAATGATTTTATAAGGATAAAATGATGCACATGTAGTAGTAAGCATAGTACCTAGAACAAAACAGTGGCTATGACTGTGTGATTTCAAACCAGTCATTTTACATCATTAGGCTGTGCATATTAAAGTGCAAAAATAAGGCTCTTGGACTAGATGATTTCTAGACCTTGTTTTCTTCAAGTTCTATAAGTGATACATGATTACATTCCATGGGATAGAGAGAGAATTGTGATGGATTTACATAGTGACGTCCCTGATGTATATGATAAGATGGGCAGCAGGAGAGTGTGTAGAGGATGCTGAGGCTATTTTTTCCCTTTGATAGTAAGGGAGATATTAATGAAACTAACTTGTATTGGAGGTCTCCTGAAATGTGTACAAAATGGTCTATATATTATGCAAGGATCCTACAGCTCAAGTTTGAAGAGAGTTTGTTCATAGCCATGCAGATTATGAATACTGCATCAAACTTTGTTACCCATGACATTGAGTCCTATACGTACCCTTTGCAGGTGCCCTGTGCTGGCTCTAATCATTAACATGGGTGTTTAATCTCTATCTGACCTTTGTTTTCCTCATCCCATGTCAATTTCTCTGTTCATCCTTCTACAAATAACTACATAATGCATACTTTAAAAATGTGCCTTTTGCTGCATTGTGTCATTTTTGTATGTGATCTATTATTATCAACTTAAGTCTGTGTCCTTATTGCATAATTTGGCATTTTAATATTCACTTTGAAAGTGTTTTGAGTCACTTCTCTACAAAGGTGCTGTATTAAATTACATTCATTATTCTTTCTAAACGTAGGTAAGTCATGGTTCAGGCGAGCTAGAAAGTAACTCCCATTATCCTTAGCACATTCCATCACATTCTGTATTCTATGTGACATTTATCAACACAGCATTTAGACATTTTAAAGAAGGGGGAAAAAGATGACTTTAAATTCCAGAACATTTAACTAACACTGAGCCAAATTCTGCAGGTGAAAAAGTCACTTCCTTACCACAAGTTACACATTGTCTTAACTCTTGGAGCACAGTGAGAAGACAGAGAAGCCCACACTTTGACAAGGAGCATGTGAGCTATAATCCCCACCTGCTTTAATTTTTCTTGAACTGTGTTTACAACTATAACCATGATACTTATAACAATTTGTTGCTCCTTGTGTTCCGAGGACACCAAGATTTTATTGGAATTCTATTACATCATCTTTCCCACCCCTATCTTGGTATTTTTTCACCTTATATAGAACTATTTGTCCCTCAAGGAAATGCCGTCCTGCCATTCTACCTTTCCTTGGCTGGCATTTACCAGTCTCATTTTCTATGCTAGTGAAGCAGACACAGACTGACTTTTTGCTCCAATTTTAGAGATGATGGGTGCAGAAGGAGACTCAACAGGATATTAGGTAGGGGTTCCCTGAAGCAAATATCAACACAAGGAATTAAGACCAAGTGATCTTTGGCAAAAGAATAGGGGACATTCAAGAGAGGATTGCAAATGAATCCGTGTAGAAGAGAGCTTCATCCTGAAGTGCAGGAAAGTCTGTATTATGGATGGGGCCTATCTCAGAAACTGACGTGCTGGTAGATCTTACTCTTACATCCTTCAGCCATGGGTCATTGTCACCAGGTATCTGCAAGGAGATTGCAAACCTCTAATAGCTGCCAGTGGAAACTATTACAGTGCCCCAGTAACCTGAAGTCTCCTTTTCAAAATGAAGATGTAATAAGCCCAACAAGGCTCCAGGAGAATGTAACGGTGAAGTACCCTCAGTGTCTGTGAGAGGCAGCCATCCAACCCTACCACTCCAAGGTTAACATCAAAATTCCTTGACTTTTGTGTTAGTTCCTGAAGACTCTCCAAAAGAAGTGCCACAGACTAGAGGAATTAAAGAATATAAATTTATCATTTCATCATTTGGCTGCCAGAAAAACCAAAGTCACTGTGTTTACATGGTTATCTTCTTCTGAGGGCTGAAAACAGACTAATTCCTATCTGGGGAGTCTTCAAAATCATCTTCTCCTGTCTGCTCACAGCATCTTTCTTCAATGCACACTTGCTTGACTTCATATTTGACTGTTATTGTAAGGACAGCAACGGTAAAGACTACATGAGGAAGTCACCCTGTTATAGGATAGGTATCATCTTATATCTGCAATGGCACCAGTTCTGAGCAATGTCATGCTTTGTGGCACTGAGAACTTGGACTTAAACATGTGAAGAAACATGATTCAACCAATAACGATAACTTTCATTTTGAAATTATTAGCCTCAGTTTATAAAATTAAAACCATAGCTACATCAAACATGGTACTTCATGTTCTAGAATCCTTAGCTCTCTTCCTTTAAATTACATTTATTTACTTCCTAGTTTATTGTTTCTTGGTTGGTTGTGCACATGAGACACGCTACTCATGTAGAGGTCAGAAGAAAACCTGTGAGTTGGCTTCCTGCTTCCATTACATGGGTCTCAGGGGTTGAACTCAGGCAGTCAGGCTTGATGGCAAATGCCTTTACTGGCCGAGCCCTCTTGCTTGCCTAGGATCTTTAACTCTTTGCTTTCTATTCTTATCATGTGCATTGTTTTTCTTTTTTATGCCTATACTTCTTGAAGACTACAACACAAAAGAAATAGCTATAAAACTTAAAGGGTCTAAAAAATAATACATAGATGACAAACTCCAGTATGAACTTCAATTGCTATTTATTACACTCCTTTAAAAGTATATACTGAATTCCTGTCTATTTTTAGCATGTTCCTGGTAGATTTTATCATTTAAAACTCTCCAAGTAAAGGATGAATTAAGACAAGAAGAGCATAACTGTAATGCCATCACAGTGGAAAAGATGGAATTTGGGTTAAGGCACCACATAAGGAGACAGGAGGAAAGAAAAGAGGTGGGACACAAACCCTGGGATAGCTGTATAGACTTGCTAACTCATCAAATATTAAATGGGGACATCATAGAGATGTATCTAATGCTGTGACATTTAAGTAATTATATTCTCACACTATTACAATTCTTCAATTAACTACCAAGTAAATGGTGAATTTTTGCACATATTCCTTTCCTGGTCTTGGCTCTGAGCAGCATTAGATAACTCTATTTCCCACTCACATTCTTGTTTTGACCTTGCTTAATGCTTGCAGTTGACTCTTTGGCTTTATTTAATAAGCTGCATCTGCTGTCTTGTCTTTCCCTACAGTCCCTTCCTAGATGAACACTTGACAAGTGTCCAAACCCATACTGAAACATGGAGGCATCCTTGGACTCTCTGAATCACAGCCACCTCTTCTGCTTTTGTGCTTTCCTTGTAACCTACAAATTGTCCTGTCATTATTCTTCTCTCAGTAGACTGCAGCATTACGTAAATCTGTCAAGTTAAACAGAGACTTCCTGAGGACAAGATTTATCTTTGTGTTCTTGGTCTTAATACATTGGCTTTTACTTGAAAGGAGTCAAGAAATGGTTATTGAGTAAGTGAACGTAAACTTAGACCAAATTAGATAATGGGACACACACACACACACACACACACACACACACACACACACACACGTGTGTGTGTGTGTGTGTGTGTGTGTGTGTGTGTGTGTGTGTGTGTGGTCTTCGGCCACTGCAGAGGATGCACAGGTTGGGCTCCATTGTTTGTTCACAGTGGTGCTGAGAGAAGAAAGAGGTTTCCAAGAGAGAAGAAACAGGTGAGTATAGAAGCAGACTCCTCCCCAGATAATGAATAGCTTTTCACATAACTGAAACTGCTCAAGTTAGGTAGGTATTTCTTCTGCCCAATTGGAGTAATATCAGCTTATGATAGAAATATATTGATTCACGCCATCCAGGAAATGGAGTGGAGCAAAAGGAATAGTAATCACAGAGATAAAAATCTATATACTCAAACCCAAGGAATGTCATCATAGCTTTCCATGTTTTGTACAAATGATTGTAAGTCTCAGTCTCCTCATCTGTGAATCAGAGCTAATGATAACCAACTTAACAGCATCTGCAGTGATTTATTAAAAATTGTGCAACATATAGTATCTGGCCCAGTTTTGTTTCCCAACATGTGCACTAGTGACATACAAAATGGAGAAAATCTTTTTTGTACCAGTCGGTTCTATGCATTTTCAAACAGTAAGCCTTTCTCAAGTTGAATTCTCATTCCAGCACAATGTTCCTCTTCAGGTCAACAGCCCCAAAAGTCCATATCCACATGCAAAAACCCCAACAGAGCAAGAGATAAAGATGGACAACACTACCGAGCACCTGCTAAAAAGCATTTTATGAACCTATTATATAGCTCATTTTATTTACTCCTTGTGAGGGTTGCACAATGCACTGCAAGGTTAGGTTAGGTTGTACAAGTGGGATGTCCAATAACTACACTCACAGGCATGCCAGGTGGGAAAGCAGACCATTACCTTCAACGGAACATAGGTACTCAATAAACGCTCATTTTCTTTCTTTTTCTCAATGTAAAATCATTTCCAGTGCCTTTCAGTAATCTATAAATATGTTCTGTCCTATACATCTCTGTTTTATTTTTCAGGCGACAGTATGTATGCAGCCCTCTTTGGACAACGCCCAATCCTAATGAGATTAAAGATATCTTCTTCCTTTTTATGAAAGTGACAGTTATCTCCTTGCCAAAGTTGCTTTGCTGTAACATGGCATAACCCGCTGAGAGTTTGCACTGCAGATAAATGAATAAAATATTAGTGCACACATCTTACTTATTCCTTCAGTCTCCTCCTCCCATTTCCTTGGGGTCCTTTTCTGCCTCAGGAGTACTTCTGACTTAGTTGATTTTTGTTGGTGTGGCATTTGACTAAAGAAACTTTCAAGCTAAAGCCAATTATGAATTACTGTAACCTCTGCTCCAGCAGTTTACTTGTATACATAATAGTCAAATAATCAGCTATTGGCACAGGAAAAATGCACTCCTTACCAATACCAACTGCAGGGAAAAGGTGTTGCATTGGTGCATGAGGTGGTAGATGTAAGGGAAGGGCAGCATCAGGGCAAGAAGAACCTCTCTCTTCAGGGAGGAACAGACTCCCTCTATTATCCAATTACTTTATGAGAACAAGGAAGCATCGAAACTAATGCCATCTTCTGGGCGTGGTATGCCTATTACACCCAGTAACTCACAGCATCTGTGATTACCTCTGCAAAATTTGCACATAATTTGGCCAATCAACATTCTGTCATGTTGTGGGGAGGAGTTCATGAAACATTACCCCTTTTGAGGACCAATAGGCAGTTAGTAGCTGTTGAAGGAAGGACAGACATTTTAAAAAATGTAGCCACTAGTAAGGCTAACGTAATAAAGAGATTACAAAGACAAGAGGTAAGGAAGGTCCTATAGTGCTGGCAAGATGGTTCGGTAGTAAAGGTTTCTCCTACCAACCCTGACCACCTGAGCTCAATCCATATGGTGGAAGGAAGAACAGATTCCTGCAAGTTGTCCTCTATCACCCACACCTATGACATGCCAATATGCTGGCTCATATTCTCACACTCTTATATACACACATACATAAGTCACAAACATTCATACACACACACATACAAACAGCACAAAATAAGTACATAAATGTAATTTTATTTTTAAAAAGATGGGTGAAGTATTAGGACAGCTCAATTTAAAGCAAGATTCATGAAGCCCCAGTGGGCGCCAGAGACGAAGGTGAGTGATGCTATCCTCCATGGAGATACTCAGAGCCAATTTGTAGTTATTTATTGGTTTAAATGAAATAAATGGAAGAGATTGTGAGTTGTTTATCTACATTTGTGTCTGTGTTTTTCTAGATTCCACAGGCTTGGCTTTAGAAGACATTGCTGTAATAACACTATAAGGGCATGACAGATGGACTTAAGTGCCTTTCCTCTATTATGGTTTTGCTTTTGTGATGACTGTACTATGTGGTGTGTCCCTGAGGGATCTTGAGATGCTCCTAGGTCACCTTCCTACCTCAGTTCTATTTTTCAGTTTGTGACCTTGTATGCTGTTTGCTCTCTGCCAGGCTTGGATTTTGCCTCCGGGGATGGATATGACATATGCAAATTTCCAAAGTGTGATGAGAATTAAGTGAAATGATGTATATATATATATATAGATAATATGTATGCATATATGGAAAATATGTGTGCATATTTTTTCTGAGGTTTTGCATACAAAGTAATTTTATATAATTACTAGAGTTTGAAGGACTCCCAGAAATCAACTTATCTCAATGTCTCAAAATACAAATGCAGTCATTTTCTCACCATCAGGCCTGGCCAAAATTTCTTCCTCCAATTTCAGACACAGGTTGTAAGCCAGCCATGAAACAACTGTGTGGTTCTGGCTATACTTCTTCTCACAGTTTAAACTGTGGACAAATATTATTATCTGAGTATAAACATTACTATCTCCTTTTTACAAATAAGCAACCTGAGTCTTAGAAAGATCATTCATGGCATACCATTGCAAAGTCATGAGGATATGAAATGACAATGGATCCTGCTCTCCAGCCTCCAACCTAGTCCTGACCAATTTTACCTTGTGGACACAAATAACAGTTATTTGTGAAAGCATCACTTCCAGAGTAGACAGATTTTTAATTTAAAAAAGTATACAGATTGACTTCATTAATGGAGGGTATTTTTTTTCAAAAGCTTCCAGAGAACAGAGATCCTTATTTATTTAAATTTATATTTCTGTAAATTACTCTTATCTAATTTTGGGGTTGTGGGGACTAAATCATATCCTTACAACACTAAAATGCCTGGAAAAGATTAAAAGAGCTTAATTCATTCTTTTTCTTTTCCTAAGCTCAGGAACACCCATCTCAGCATTGATGAGCTCTTTGGAAATGTGCATGCCTGCCCACTGAGATTTTGTTGATCTGTAGGAGTGCAGATGGTTTTCTGCAGAAGAAAACTGGATCCTCAAATATTCTACAAGAAGCAGAAAGCAAGAGGCAGCAGTAGACTCAGTCTTCATCCTTGTGAATAAAGAACCAAGAGATATTTAATATCTTGTCAAAGGAAGCAGATCTGTGAAAGTTTCAAAGTCCATATAGAGAAGCCTTGTTCTTGTCCACTAAAGCTAACTGGACAGGAGTCAATGGATCACTGGAACCTAAATCCCTTTCCAGAATGGATACACAGACACATTATGAGTTTCCTAACAATAGTGAGTAGATAACCTATTTTTAGTATGACATCTACTCAAAGACCACCTCTAGAAATGAGAGTGGATGTATTCACTGAAGCACCCCATGTTTATAAGGTCTCTTTATGTTCTGTACACCAACCATGGTTTTCCCTTCCAATTGCTATACCTCATCACTATCTTTGCCTGTGCACTGATTTGGGAAATGATGATTGACGATCTTGAAGCTTAGCACGGTTTGTAGTCTTGAGCAAGTTGGTTCTGAACTATGGCTTCATTTTTCTCCTTTGTAATACCATGAGGCTAGATTGATGGGATTCAAATCTCTTCTAGCTTTGACATTTAAATGGTTTAAAACTAGTCCTTAGGGAAAAATAAATGTCATAACTGTAACTCATTAGGCACTGTGTTTGGGGTCAATACAGATGGATTCTCTGATCTATTAGTGAATTGAGGTTTCTCATACTTCCATGGTATATAGATCCTAAGCATCTCTTCCATGTGTGTTTAGCAGGTGTCAGGGCTATTCAACAAGGCAGAACATAATACAAAAACCAGAAATCTAATGTGTTGTACACTTATGGGGCAATAAAAATTATAGAAGGCTAAAAAGGACATTGACTCCCATCTGGACAGGATGAGATAAACTGAGTGGTGAAGTGAAATATTCCTTGTAAAGAAATAGTCTTGCATATAGGTAGCAAAGGGGAGAGACTGTGCTTGCCTCAGACCCCAGGCACAGATATTTCCTGGGTATCATGTCCTGGACACCGTGGATCTTTTATACTCCATACCCATAAGGAATATTCACCATGGGCACTTGGTATTTCATGATGTTTTAATGTCAGAATGACAAAAGTCACTGCAAATTAGATGCCGGGATGTGTTGTCACCATCCCTGAAAATGTGTGGATTAGAAGTGGCAGAGAGTAAATCACTGACATGGCAGGCCCACATCACAGCTGGAGCACATCATGGGCTAGAAGCCTAACCGAACTGAATGCCATTCACACAAAGGGAGATCTGGGAATTCTGCCAGTGTCTTCTCAGAATAGTAATTTTTCATTTAAATTCACACCATTTTCTCCCCTTAAGGCAGACAGACTTCCTTCTCTGTCATCATCTTAACTGCCCAACTTTCCATTTTTACCCATTCCTGTAGCAGAAAAACTGGAATCTTCCCAGACCTTGCTAGGGATGTGATTTGTACACTCCCACTTACCAACATGGTGACTGCAACTACTTCACTGAGTCCAGAGGAGACAAGAGGTACAGAACAGAGATGTTTGCCCAAGCTGCTTATGTATTATCAGACACATAAGACTAAAGAAGACTTGGAAAGCCTGTATTCAATATGGCTTTCAGTAGTTCTGAGATAGGAAGGAGACTCCAAGCTCAGAGATAGAATAATTTCATAGGAGAGCAAAGGAGGATAAATTCGGTTGCCCATGATCCAGGATGGGTCGAGTGCAGTGGCATTTCATGACTTCAATGTTTTACCCATAGAGCACAGTCTACAGGGATTTAAAGTAACTATGTTGGAAGTTGGCCTGAAATTAAAAGGCCTAAAATACCATTTGAATTAAAACAAAAATGTAATGGGGACTTTGAGCTAGAAAGAATCAACTCTTGCTTGACTCTTCACTCAACATGCACCATGGTGTACATGCCTGGAGATCTGCCAACAATATTAGAGATGTAATCCTTATATTAATTGTTTCAACAAACATATTTTGAATACCTACATCTTAATTACAAAAATAACATTTGTATGAAGCTTTAAAGTTTTTGGAGTATATTTTCTCATTAACTCTTGCAAAAAAAACTCTCTGAGGGAAGAATTACTGAAATCATTATTTTATAGGTTAAAGAACCAATTCAAGAAGAAGGTCATTTGTTCAAAGTCACATCTTTTGAAAGCCATGGAACTATGATACAAATGTATACATTTTCACTCCAAATCTTAAATTTATGTCTCCCTGCTCCTCCTTGCCTTAGGAACCAGTTTCACTTGGATTGAATTTTTCTTTCAGTTTCTACAAGTGTTCTTTTTCATATCTTGATGGAAAATGATAGTTTCTGTTTGTTTTGTTCTCAAGCTTCATATCCTTATATAAAATTTATATCTCAGTTTAGACATTTAGAGGTCTGTCTCCTGAGTTGCCTCAGAAATCAAGTGGGTAGATCAGGAGTGAGCAAACATTTTCCTGTAAAGGACTAGATGGTAAGTTACAGCAATCTCTCTACTACTGCTAGTAGTCTAAGTTGGGGTCATCTTTGTAGATTCCTGGGAATTTCCCTAGCATCTGGTTTCTCCCTATTCCCATGATGTCTCCCTCTATCATGGTATCTCTTTCATTGCTTTCCCACTCCATACCTGTTCTAGCTCTACCATCCCATTCCCTCGTGTTCTCATTTCCCCATCCCCCACCCTCCATTTCCGCCCCCCCATCCCCAGTTTACTGATGGAGATCTCTAGAGTGAGCTATTAACCTAAAGAAACCATTTATCTAATGTGGCTATTAATACTGCATCAGATAAATGACAATGAATCAAATTCTTTGAGGTTTTAATTAATGATCAAGACAGAAGTAAATTTTTCCTTTTTCTTAATTTGAAGGGTGCAGTTATTTCACCCTTCACTGTCTAAACTATGAAGGCTGGCAATCTGAGAAAAATAATGTATGATTCATGGCAGAAAGCTATGATGGGAAGAATGGAGAATGATGTGATGGTTTGAATAAGAAGAGCACCCATAAGTTAGTATATTTAAAAGCTTGGTCCTTGGTTGGTGGAACTTTCTGAGAAGGATTAGGAGATATATCAGAGAGTAGGCATACCAGGCGTATTTGCCATCTCTGTCTCTGTCTCTCTGTCTCTCGTCTCTGTCATTCTCTGCCTCTCCTCTCTCTCTCTCTCTCTCTCTCTCTCTCTCTCTCTCTCACACACACACACACTTTCAGATAAGATATAAGTAATATGTAAGTAGCTCTTAGCTACTGTTCCAGCTGTCTGCCTGCTGCCACGCTCCCTGACACGATAATCATGGACTCACCTTCTGAAACTGTAAACAAGCCCCCAATTAAACATGTTATTTTATAAGTTGTCTTGGTCATGGTGTATCTTCAAGCAAAAGAAAATGAACTAGGACAAATGACTTTTAGAATGGCTGAACATTTTTTTAAAGTTGTTTAATGACCATTGCTTTATTACTCAGCAAAGCTCAGCAATTTAAAATCTCAAGTGTTTTTTTTTTTTTTTTTTTTTGTGTGTGTGTGTGTGTGTGTGTGTGTGTGTGTGTGTGTGTGTGTGTCCCAGTTTCTGGTGCTCAAGGACCTAGCTAGAGGTTAGCAGAATGTCACTGGCTCGTATTTCTCATGAGGAGCATTGAGGCTCCTGGTCATGCCTCAGTCATCTGAGGCTCAACTGAGACTGAAGAGTCTGTTTCCAAATTCACTCCCATGGCTCTTGGCAGCCTCAGAAGCTCTACTTTCTGTTGTCCACATGTGGTGCTTCAGGACTTGGCCTTTTCCCACGTGGATTTCCCTAGAGGCTTCCTCACCATATTTACAACACAGTATCTAATGACGCTAGGGAAGAAGTAGGGAGTGCCTCAGAGAAAAACACGGCCTCTTTATGACGTAAGTTCCAGGGTGACATGTCCTCATTCTCTATTTTCCCCATTAAAAAGGAGATCTCTGTGGTTAAAACTTATGGGAGAATATTACACAAGGCCATGAATAGCAAGGGGTAGGCATTGTTGAGCTCCTTCTTGGAGTGGTCTGACCAGAAGTTCTGAGTTAAAAATTAAAGATTTCTTGGATATGAGACTTTTCAGTGCTTTTAATACACAAAGAGCATTAGAGTAAAAGATTGGGAAACTTTCTATTACAAAGCTAGATAGTAAATACTTTACAGAATCAGCCTTAAGATCTCTGTTCCAACTATTCAGTTCTGCTATACAAAAGAAGCCACAGACCATATGTACACAACTTGATGTGGCCATGCTCCAATGAAACTTCATTTACAAAAGTAACCCAGGATGAGAGGATGTGCTGTTAGCTGATAATAATTTACTCTACTGAATGCTTGCCACGATATTCCTATCCAGTTGAGCAGCAAAAAGCTTCTATGTACACATCTGCAGCTTTGTGGATAAATGCAAAAATGTCAGCAACAATAAAATGCTTTGGACACACTTGCTGAGATATTTTTGTGAATTTCTTATACACATTCATGGAGATTTCTGGGTCATTTAGCATTCTTGAAACTGTATCACAACTCTCATAAAGGCAGATTCATGACCGTATTAGGCAACTACTACCATGTTTTCCATGCTTACAGTTGGAGACTTAATGTGCAGTTCACATTTTCTAAGGAAGAGATGATACTTAAATAAACCCTAGAATTCCACATTTCTTTTTATTTCTTCTTTATCCTGATCCTTTGCACATCATCCCAAAATTCCACATACCAATAAAATGTCTTAATCAAAGGGTAACCTCTTCTTATGAATCTACCTCAAATTTTTACTGCCCTCAGTCACAACTGATCTGTGGTTCAGAATCAATTCAACATCCCCAGATAAACTAACTCAGCATGGGTCTTCTTACTCATGGTTTTGGATGTAGTTCCAGCCACCTAAAGAGTTCAGGTTGCCAGACAATCAGGAATAAAAAAGCAGAAAATCTACAAATTTCTCAAGCCTTATTAATCATAGGTGAATTTGGGACTTCTGCTTATATTTTTTCATGAATACTTACCACACACTTTGAAATTGCTATTATTAGATGCATTTTGCAAACAAAGGAAGTTTTAGAGAGGGTCAATGTCTTAGTTTCCTTTACATTGCTGTGATAAAGCAGGATGGTTAGGAAACTTATCAAAGAAAACATTTAGTTGGTTTATGGTTTAGGAGGGTTAGAGTACATGATGGCAAAGCGGAGGCATGGGGACAGCAACAGCTGAGAGCTAACATTTTATTTTTTTTTTTTTTTTTTTTTTTTTTTTAATGTAGGAGTTTTTTTTTAATTTGGTAAGATGCTAGTCATTAATTGATAAATTTTCATTGTTATTTATAACTGTAAATTTTTTTTGCATTAGCTGTGGTGGTACAAGTCTTTTTTTTTTTTTTGAATTTTTTTTTTTTTAAAAAATAATTTTACTTTTCACATATCCGACATAGATTCCCCCTTTCTCCCTCCTCCCGTCCCGCCCCCCTCCCCCCGGCCCACCCCCCATTTCCATCTCCTCAAGGGCAAAGACTCCCCCGAGGATTGAGATCGACCTGGTGGACTCAGCCCAGGCAGGTCTAGTCCCCTCCTCCCAGGCTGAGCCTAGGGTCTCTACTAAGCCCCAGGTTTCAAACAGTCAGTTCATGTACTGAGCACAGGGCCCGGACCAACTGCCTGTATGCCTCTTAAACAGATCAAGCCAATCAACTGTCTCCCCCATTCAAAGGGCCTGATCCAGTTGGGGGCCCCTCAGCCATTGGTTCACAGTTCATGTGTTTCTATTCGTTTGGCCATTTGTCCCTGTATTCCATCCATCTCTGGTCCCAACAACTCTTGCTCACATAAACCCTCCTCCTTCTTACCAATTGGACTCCCGGAGTTCCATCCAGGGCCTGACTGTGGATATCTGCATCTAGTTCCCTCTGTCACTGGATGGGGTTTCCAGCACGACAATTAGGGTGTTTGGCCATCTTATCACCAGGGTAGGTCAAATCGGGCTATTTCTCGACCATTGCCAGCAGTTTATTGTGGGGGCATCCCTGTGGACCTCTGTGGGCCTCTCCAGCACTTTGCTTCTTCCTGTTCTCATGTGGTCTTCATTTATCATGAACATTCCTTATGTTCCCTCTCTGTTCTTGATCCAGTTGGGATCTCCTGCTTCCCCAAGTTCTCTTTCTCTCACCCCTCACCCCTCGTTACCCCCACTCACGTCCAGATTGTTCATGTAGATCTCATCCATTTCTCTGTCATTGGGCGATCCCCGTGTCTTTCTTGGGGTTCTATTATCCAGGTAGCCTCCCTGGTGTTGTGAGTAGCTGTCCAGTCATCCTTGTTCCACAACTAGTATTCTCCTATGAGTGGGTACATACCATGTTTGTCTTTCTGAGTCTGGGTTACCTCACTCAGGAGGATTTTTTCTAGATCCCTCCATTTGCCTGCAAACCTCATGATGTCATTGTTTTTCTCTGCTGAGTAGTATTCCATTGTATATATGTACCACAGTTTATTTATCCATTCTTCGGTTGAAGGGCATCTAGGTTGTTTCCAGGTTCTGGCTATTACAAATAATGCTGATATGAACATAGCTGAGCAAGTGCCCTTGTGGTATGATTGAGCATTCCTTGGGTATATGCCCAAGAGTGGTATAGCTGGATCTTGGGGGAGATTGATTCCCAATTTTCTAAGAAAGCGCCATATTGATTTCCACAGTGGCTGTACCAGCTTGCATTCCCACCAGCAGTGGAGGAGAGTTCCCCTAGCTCCACATCCTCTCCAGCACAAGGTGTCCTCAGTGTTTTTGATCTTAGCCAATCTGACTGGCGTAAGGTGGTATCTCAGAGTCGTTTTGATTTGCATTTCCCTAATGATTAGGGATGTTGAGCAATTCCTTAAATGTCTTTCAGCCATTTGTGTTTCCTCTGCTGAGAATTCTCTGTTTAGTTCTATGGCCCATTTCTTAATTGGACTGTTGGGAATTTTGATGTTTAATTTCTTGAGTTCCCTATATATTCTGGATATCAGTCCTCTGTCAGATGTGGGGTTGGTGAAGATCTTTTCCCATTCTGTGGGCTGTCGCTTTGCCTTGTTGACCGTATCCTTTGCTCTACAAAAGCTTTTCAGTTTCAAGAGGTCCCATTGATTGATTGTTTGTCTCAGTGTCTGAGCTACTGGTGTTATACCTAGGAAGCGATCTCCTATGCCAATGCGTTCAAGACTACTTCCTACTTTCTCTTCTAGCAGATTCAGAGTAGCTGGATTTATGTTGAGGTCTTTGATCCACTTGGACTTAAGTTTTGTGCATGGTGATAAATATGGATCTATTTGCAGCCTTCTGCATGTTGATATCCAGTTATGCCAGCACCATTTGTTGAAGATGCTTTCTTTTTTCCATTGTACACTTTTGGCTTCTTTGTCAAAAATTATATGTTCATAGGTGTGCGGATTAATGTCAGGGTCTTCAATTCGATTCCATTGGTCCACAAGTCGGTTTTTATGCCAGTACCAGGCTGTTTTTATTACTGTAGCTCTATAGTAGAGCTTGAAGTCAGGGATCGTGATGCCTCCAGAGGTTGTTTTATTGTACAGGATTCTTTTGGCTATCCTGGGTTTTTTGTTTTTCCATATGAAGTTGAGTATTATTCTTTCCAGGTCTGTGAAGAATTGTGTTGGTATTTTGATGGGGATTGCGTTGAATCTGTAGATAGCTTTTGGTAAAATTGCCATTTTTACTATGTTAGTCCTGCCTATCCATGAGCACGGGAGATCTTTCCATTTTCTGACATCTTCTTCAATTTCTTTTTTCAGGGACTTGAAGTTCTTGTCATATAGGTCCTTCACTTGCTTGGTTAATGTTATCCCAAGGTATTTTATGTCATTTGTGGCTATTGTAAAGGGTGACGTATCTTTGGCTTCCTTCTCAGCCTGTTTGTCAGTTGTATATAGGAGGGCTACTGATTTTTTTGAGTTGATCTTGTATCCTGCTATGTTGCTGAAGGTGTTTATAAGCTGTATCAGTTCCTTGGTTGAATCTTTGGGGTCACTCAAGTATACTATCATGTCATCTGCAAATAGGGAAAGCTTGACTTCTTCCTTTCCCATTTGTATCCCCTTAATCTCCTTATGCTGTCTTATTGCTCTGGCTAGAACTTCAAGTACTATATTGAATAAGTATGGGGAGAGCGGACAGCCTTGCCTCGTTCCTGATTTTAGTGGAATTGCTTTGAGTTTCTCTCCATTTAATTTGATGTTGGCTGTTGGCTTGCTGTAAATTGCCTTTATTATGTTGAGGTATGTTCCCTGTATTCCTGATCGCTCCAAGACCTTAATCATGAAGGGGTGTTGGATTTTGTCGAATGCCTTTTCTGCATCCAGTGAGATGATCATGTGGTTTTTTTCTTTCAGTTTGTTTATATGGTGTATTACATTGACGGACTTTCGTATGTTGAACCACCCTTGCATCCCTGGGATGAAGCCTACTTGATCATGGTGGATAATTGTTTTGATGTGTTCTTGGAGTCTGTTTGCCAGTATTTTATTGAGTATTTTTGCATCAATGTTCATGAGGGAGATCGGTCTGTAGTTCTCTTTCTTTGTTGTATCCTTGTTTGGTTTAGGAATCAGGGTAATTGTAGCCTCATAGAAGGAGTTTGGTAATGTTCCTTCTGTTTCTACTGTGTGGAACAATTTAGAGAGTATTGGTATTAAGTCTTCTTTGAAGATCTGGTAGAATTCTGCGCTGAAACCATCTGGCCCTGGGCTTTTTTTGGTTGGGAGACTTTTAATGACTGTTTCTATTTCCTTAGGAGTTATTGGACTATTTAAATAGTTTATCTGGTCTTGATTTAACTTAGGTATGTGGTACCTATCCAGAAAATTATCCATTTCTTTTAGATTTTCAGTTTTTTCCAGTTTTGTGGAATAGAGGTTTTTGAAGTATGACCTGATGATTCTCTGGATTTCCTCAATGTCTGTTGTTATGTCCCCCTTTTCATTTCTGATTTTGTTAATCTGGATGCTCTCTCTCTGTCTTTTGGTTAGTTTGGATAAGGGCTTGTCTATCTTGTTGATTCTCTCAAAGAACCAACTCTTTGTTTCATTGATTTTTTGTATTGTTCTCTTTGTTTCTATTTTGTTGATTTCAGCTCTCACTTTGATGATTTCCTGGCGTCTATTCTTCTTGGGAGACTTTGCTTCTTCTTGTTCTAGAGCTTTCAGGTGTGCTGTTAAGTCACTAGTGTGAGATTTCTCCAACTTCTTTATGTGGGCATTTAGTGCTATGAATTTCCCTCTTAGCACTGCTTTCATAGTGTCCCATAGGTTTGGGTATGTGGTGTCTTCATTTTCGTTGATCTCTAGGAATTCTTTAATTTCTTTCTTTATTTCTTCCCTAACCCATTGGTGATTCAGTTGAGCATTATTCAGTTTCCATGAGATTGTAGGTTTTCTGTAGTTTTTGTTGTTGTTGAAATCTAACTTTAGACCTTGGTGGTCTGATAGAACACAGGAGGTTATTCCAATTGTTTTGTATCTATTGAGAGCTAACATTTTAATCCACAACTAGGAGGCAGGGGTAGAGAGGGACATACTAGAAATGATCAAAGTCTTTTGAAACCTCAAAGTTCTCCCCCAGTGATACACCTCCTTCAACAAGGCCATACCTCCTAATCCTTTCCAAATAGTTCCACCAACTGGGGACCAAGAATTCAAATATATGAGCCTATGGGAGTCATTCTTATTCAAACCACCTCAATAAGTGACTTGTTCAAAGTGACACAGCTAAAATCTGAAGGAGAACCTTGTCTAGGTTGATTCTAATGCTACTTTTCTTATATATGGGATGACTACATAAAGCTGGTATTCAACTACACATCTGCTATCCTGTTACAGCGAATAAGGCCATCCTTGGTACTCTCAAAAGTTATATCTAGTCATCTAATCCTTCCATCTGCCTAGGCAGGCAGAGCTTTGGAGCTGTCATGGAAATAAATACAACACATAGTTAAGAGTCTATGCCTGGGAACAAGCACAGGCATAGTAGACAGAGGCAGACATACAATGTGCATTGACCTTTGAGCCATTCTCTGCTCCCATTTTTTTTAATGAAATGAATTTTTTGTGCAGTTACTTTATGTAGATTCCTCTACATTGTAAGATAATGAAAGTACAACTTAAAAAAGAGAAGAATTTAAACATAGGCAATCCTCATGGGTGAACAGGGCTACTCTAAGATCCATGAAAATCTCACTTTCAGGTATAGGTTACCTTCCTATTAGTTATACATCAGGAGAGCTCCAGAGTCACCCAAAACAATACAAGCTATTACCATTGTTCCAGGTGACCCACAGTAGCTAGATGGTAAACCTCTATGCTGAAAACCTCACATATTTCAACTAAAAGACATAGAGAAACCAACTTGAATTGATCAGGAGACTCCTACTGGCTTGCTTTCATAATGCTTGAATGTGATATTTGGGTTCTTGTAAAAAAAGGAAAAAAATTAACAGATCAATAGTCTTACTCAGCTATAGAAATAGCATGATACAATACCAACCTGCAAGACAAGATGGTCCCAATGATGCAATAATGGTAGTAATGTCTGTAGGTTCACCAACCACACTTTTGATTAGATGTTAGCACTGTTCCACATGAAGGAATTTATATGTGGTATTGTAATCATGATCAAGAGCCATGGTTCTAGAAGTCATTGGCCCTATTAAGGTTTTGCTAAATGGTCATGTTATCAAACTGCCTTCTAAATATGTATCCCTATGGATTTGTGCTACTCTAACCTTAATCAGAGAAGTTGCTTATTACAGTGGGTAGTGGTTAATGCAGAGATACATTACTGTTCAGACTGCTGAGAATATGTACTTGTGAGCACTGCAAATGGGATTTCTGTATCAATACCCCATTCCTACAGAAGCTAAGGAAACGTTGTGAAAAAGGGCCTGGGAAGAATAGGACAGCTGGAGGATAAGGGGAGTGCTGTCAAATGCTATCTTCTGGGCATGGCATGATCTTACCCACATGAATTCACTGGAGCTGTGGTTATAAGAGTTTGAAAAGATCATGACAGTAGATGATGAAGGAATTTTTCCCCAATTCCCATCCATTGCTGAGGTATCAGTGGAAGTTGATAGCTATTAGAAGAGGAAGAGTCACTTTGGGGGAAGGTATGGGCACAGGCTGGTTGTCCATACACCAATGACTATACACCCATGAGCATATGAGTATTACTGATTGGAATCAGAGGATTATGAAAATACATTTTAAAAAGGGTATGAAAAAGTTGGGAAAGAGATGTGTTGGAGCAGGCAGGAGGAATTGGAAGGTGAAATACATTGCATACATTATGAAATACTCAAAAATAAAAATAAAATTACTGCTTTCTTTCTTTCAAGTGAATTGTAGGGTAATTACTAACTTTGACTTGGCTCTCCCTTACCATATATCATACCAATCGAAGCATATCGCAGCAATCATTTTGATAATGATTACTTTCTCTCTAATACTGAAGTTTACCATCCTCCTTCTTTCTCTAGTAGAGATAACCAATAGGCATATTGCGCTTTAACACACAGTTTGCAAAGAGCATCATGTACATTGTAGTAACTGAGTCTTATAGCAACACTGTGAGGCTGCACAATATAGCCACATCTTAAAGACCAGAGACTGTATTCAGAAAGTTTAAATTACTCACTGAAACTCACACAACAGTGGAAGCTGAAAAGTTGGCACAACTTTCTGAAGGAAAAGCATTCTTGCTAAATTCCATGTCCTCTGTAGTGAATTACTTGTATCATGTCCTTAGATATTTATGTTAGATGATTTGTTGAATTATTAAGCAAGATTTAGTCTTTCTGACTGACAATGATCTTTGTAAAACTTGAAATTTTTCACATAAGAAATACTGAAAAATTATTTTCAAGAAGAGATATTGTGTGTGTGTGTGTGTGTGTGTGTGTGTGTGTGTGTGTGTACATTTTTTTTTAGTATTAGAAGGTAGTATTTCAAGTAGCCCAGGCTGTTTTCAAACTCTCTCTATATAGCTGAGAATGACCTCCAACTCTTTTTAACTTTCTTTTTTTACTAAGAAATTTTAATTCATTTTATATACCAATCACAGATTCCCCCTCTTCCCTCCTCCTACCTCTCTAGCCTTCCCCCCAACCCAGCCCCCCATTACCTCCTACAAGAAGGTAAGTCCTCCCATGGGGAGGCAGCAGAGCCTGGTACATTCAGTTGAGACAGGTCCAAGCCCCTCCTACTGCCTCCAGGCTGTGCAAGGTATCCGACCATAGGTAATAGGTTCCAAAAAGCCATCCCGTGAACCAGGGATGGATCCTGATCCTACTGCCAGGGGGGTCCTTAAGCAGATCAAGCTACATAACTGTCTCACTTATGTAGAGGGCCTAATCCAGTCCCATGGAGGCTCCACAGGTGTTGGTCTAAATTTCATGAGTTCCTAATAGTTTGGTTTGGTTGTCTCAGAGCTAAACAGAGAATTTTCAACAGAAGAATCACAAATGGCCAAAAGACAATGAATTGCTCAACATCCTTAGTCATCAGAGAAATGCAAAAAAAAAAAGCAACTCTGAGATACCATCTTACACCTGTCAGAATGGCTAAGATCAAAAATATTGATAACATCTTATGTTGGATAGGATGTGGAGCAAGGGGAACACTCCTCTACTGCTGGTGGGAGTGCAAACTTGCACAGCCACTTTTTAAATCAGTATGGCAGTTTCTCAGAAAATTGGGAATCAATCTTCCTCAAGACCCAGCTATACCACACTATTGGGCATCTACCCAAGGAATACTCAATCATACAACAAGGACACATGCTCAAATATGTTCATAGCAGCATTATTCATAATAGCCAGAACCTGGAAGAAACCTAGATGTCCCTCAACCAAAGAATGGATTAAGAAAATGTGGTACATATACACAACAGAATACTTCTCAGCCGAAAAAAAAAGACATGAAATTTGCAGGCAAATGGATGAAATTAGAAAATATCCTGGGAGAGGTAACCCAGACTCAGAAGGACAAACATGGTGTGTACTCACTCATAAGTGGATACTAGATGTAAAGCAAAGGATAACCACACTACAACCCACAATCTACAGCTCCAGAGAAGCTAGCTAACAAGGAGGACCCTAAGAAGGATGCATGGATTGCCCAGGGAGGGAGAAATATATGAGATCTCCATGAGTAAACTGGGGATGAGGGGTGGGCAATGGAGGGTAGGGGATGGGGGATGAGAACATAAGGGAATGAGATGGTTGAGCTGGAACAGGGATGGAGTAAGAGAACAATGAAAGAGATACCATGATGGGGGAGACATCATGGGGATAGAGAGAAACTGAGTGCTAAGGAAATTCCCAGGAATCCACAAGGATGACCCTAGCTTAGACCACTAGCAATAGTGGAGAGGGTGCCTGAACTCACTTATCCCAGTAATCAGGTTGGTGAATACCCTAACTGTCATCATAGAGCCTTTCTCCAGTAACTGATGGAAGCAGATGCAGAGATCCACAGCCAAACACCAGGCAAAGCTCCAGGAGTCCAGTCGAAGAGAGAGAAGAGGGATTCTACAAGCTAGTGGCATCAAGATTATGATGGAGGAACCTAGAGAAACAACCAAAACAAACTAATGGGACCTTCAACTCTTGATTTCTCTTCCTTTACCTGCCAAATTCTGGGATTACAGGTGAATACTACCATGCCTGGCAGATGTCTTAAGTCTATTGGGATGAACTGACTGTTATATGGCCAAATGATTGGATTGAGAGTGCTCGTACAATGGAGACTGTTGTATGAAAATCATAAAGCTGATCTAGCAGGCAGAGTTGTTTAGACTTTGGAAAGTTGTCAGGGAAAGTAAAGTCCCCATCGCAGGGGACATTTTCAACAGGAGCTTGGTACATCATTGGCTAAAGGTAGGAGAAGGAAATTAGTGTTGCGTGTAGCAGTTAACAAAGCTTATAGGTTGTATTCCTCTATTCTAAGACTCTAGGCATTTTTGTTTAGATGTATGTTTTCCATTTAACTATTTCTATAGTGTGCCTGTAGACTAAGTTGATATGCAGCTAAGCATTCCGCAATCCTGACACAAATGTCCGTGAATACTATGCCTTTGTCCTGTCTCCGGGCAACCATTCTTGTTTTGATGCCGAAGTATCCAAGCCTTAGCCACACATATAGTAACAACAGGTGCGAACCATTTAAAGATGGCTGGATCACAGTACCAGAAAGTGAGGTTGATGTCACTGGACAGGCTTCCTAGTGACTTCATAATGTAGGAGGACTTGCTCTATTCCTGAGGCCCTGAATCTAAACATTTTCAGACAGTGCTTTCAGGATACTTTTCCTACCTGAGGCAGGAAATAAAAGAATTCCATTAACACCCATGTCTGTTTCCAGATTAATCTGGACATGTCTAATTCTTTAATCTGTCCAGTAAACTATGGGAGATGCTGGAGTCAATAAGATTTTAGGCATTTATCTCTCACCAGATAAGAAGTAACATAAAACTGACTTCCGTGGGGAAAATGTTTGGCAACACTGGCAAGTAATTTGGAGATTATTAAAAAATCATATCACAATTTTACAGGTGATGAAACTGAGGCACAAATAGGAAACTGACCAGTCGGGTATCATGCAAGGTAGGTACTAGAATTTGTTTTCTTCATCCCTATACTCTCCGCACCCTCTGTTCTGTGTTCAAGGAGAAGGGATTGAGGAACCCAGGTCAGAACCCAAGAACCAGTCTGTTTATGGTGGAGAGCGTCTTGGCTCACAGGATTCTAAGTGTTCAAAGTCACATGAGGTTGGGTCACTTCTCTTTCCTAACTCTAATCTGTTTTCTCTGCGAACACAGAGATTGAAGGTCATTCAAGTTATGTTTTCTAAAGGTCTAGAGAAGCAGTGAGGCTCAGAGGTGAGAAATGGGGGCCTCTGAAGTCAAACGACTGTGTTCTGGACCTGGACACATGAGGTTCCCATCCAGCTACCTTTAAACCTTATTGAGTCTCCATTTACTCACCCTGAGCTCCTAGCACATGCTAAGCCCTGCTCTAATTACCCTGAATGTATTTTTCCCTTAAACTTCAGACTTCTACTCTGAGACAGCTCTGTAGTTATACTTATGTTGTACATATAGAACAGACACAGAACAGCACCAGAGACAGGAAAAAAAAATAAACAGTCCTTCGTGCTCTTCCATTACCACTCTTTGGACTTTGAAGGTAATGCAGTGTTTCTTTCTCTGGAATGTGCTAACAATTAGAACAGAATCAGAATCACATGCCTTGCTACCTTCAGGATCTCATGTAATAGTGATTTGAATGAGAAATGTCCCCCATGGGCTTGTACATTTCAACACTTGGTCTCTAGTTAGTGGTACTGTTTGAGGATGTAATGGAACCTGTAGGAAATAGAGCCTTGTGAGAGGAAGTAATATCACTGGAAGCATTTTATAGCTTGGTCCATTTCCCATTTTCTCTGACTGTTTCCTGTGTGTGGATAAAACCTAAAAAGTCTATTCCCTGACTACCAAACCAGCCTCATGTTCCTGTTGCCATGACTTCCCCTTTATGATGGATCATATCTCCTATGGAACCATAAGTCAAAATGAGCCCTTTCTCCCTTAAGTTACCTCTTGTCGGGATATTCTATCACAACAGAAAAATAGTGGATACAGAGAATAAACAGTTATGCTTGGTGAAAATAAAGTGTGATATGATTTCCAAAGACAATCTGTCTGCAGATTTCCTCAGTGAGATCAAGACCTGTGTGATTTATTTACCCATCCTGCTCACATTAACCACCATAATCAACAACAGCTACACTGGTATATCCTGGGGAGTTCCTGAGTTCCCTGCTGTAGGAGGAAACTGTTCTTAAACCTGAAATAAGAATCATTTTTTTTGCTTTAGTAATCATCAGAAACTGACTCAAGGCTTTTACTATTTATTTGTTTGTTTGTGTATATATTTATTATGTATATATGCATGTGTCTGCTTGTGAACTGCAGGTGCTGGGAATTGAACCCAGGTACTCTGTAAAAGCAGCAAGTACTAGCCTAGTGTAATAGAATACCATAGCCTGAGTGACATAGCAATAATGGAAACTTACTTCTCATGATGAGGAGACCAAGATTACAGCACTGACAGACTTGGCATCTACTCCAATAAGATAACTTTGCAGAATTCAGCCACTGGCCACTTCTCTTTATTTCTTCACATGACGGAGGGAGGAAGAAGCTCCCTGGGGTCTCTTAGATAAGGTCTTTAACTCCACTCATGAGAAAATTCCATTTTCATGACATTGTCACTTCCTGGGAGCACTACCTCCAAATACCATGACATTGAGGAACATAGAATTTCAACCTACTGCTCTTCTCTCTCTCTCTCTCTCTCTCTCTCTCTCTCTCTCTCTCTCTCTCTCTCTCTCTCTTCATTTTTTCAAGACAGGGTTTCTCTGTGTAGCTTTTGGTGCCTGTCCTGGATCTCACTCTGTAGCAGGCTGGCCTTGAACTCACAGAAATCCACCTGGCTCTGTCTCCCAAGTGCTGTGATTAAAGGTGTGTGCCATCACCACCCAGCGTCTTCTCATTAACATTATTTCTTATGATTCTTTTACACTTAAAAGAAAGTAAGTTTGCTCTGTTTATACCTATAGAAAATTGAGGCATATAAAATTAAAGTTGACTGTTAGCATCATGTCTAAAGGGTGAACCAGAATTCATCTCTTATTAAATGAGCATACTCCTCTCAAAACATACATGTACTATAGAAAATATATGTAAAAATAAAATATGTGCCACTTGGTAAAGAATTATGATGGAACATTATGCACCTATGATAAAGAATAATGTATGTTTACAATCATAGAGGAAATGAATAATGCCAGTAAAAAAAATAAAGTGAGCAAATAAGTAGAAGTAATAGTTGTATTAAAAGATTATACTTGCTAGTAGTATAATCAGGTCGTCCTTGTGGATTCCTGGGCATTTCCCTAGCATCAGGTTTCTCCTTTACCCCATAATCTCTCCCTATATCAAGATATCTCTTTCATAGCTCTCCCACTTGGTCCTTCCCCCATCTCAACCATCCTGTCCCCTCATGTTCTCACCCCCATCCCCTCCTCTATTGTCCCCCCATCCCCAGTTTACTCGTGGAGATCTCATCTATTTCCCCTTCACAAGGTAATCCACACATCCCTCCAGACTGGATGACTAGCAATAGCGGAGAGGGTGCCTGAACTGGCCTACCCTGGTAATCAGATTGCTGAATAAACTAATTGTCATCATAGAGCGTTCATCCAGTAACTGATGCAAGCAGATGCAGAGATCCACAACCAAGCACCAGGCTGAGCTCTGGGAATCCAGTCAAAGAGAGGGGTAAAGGATTATATGAGCAAGGGGGGTCAAGATCATGATGAGGCAATCTACAGAGACAACTGAACTAAGCTCCTAGGAACTCATGAACTTTAGACCAACAGCTGTGGAACCTGCATGGGACCATACTAGGCCTTCTGCATACAGGAGACAGTTATGTAGCTTGGTCTGTTTGAGGGGCCCCTGGCAGTGGGATCACAATCTATCCCTCATGCATGAGCTGGCTTTCTGGAGCCCATTACCTATGGTGTTACACCTTTCTCACCCTTGATAAGGGGGGAGGGGCTCGGTACTGCCTCAAATGAATGTACCAAGCTTTGCTGATTCCCCATGGAGGCCTTACCCTTTTCTAGGAGGGGAAGGAGGAGGGGGGAGGCTGAAGGGGAGCAGGAGGGGGAATGATAAGGAGATCTGTGATTGGTATATAAAATAAATAAATAATTTTTCAATAAAAAAGATTGTATTTTCCCTCAAATATTTTAATAGTATAACTATCATTTTAATAGTCAATTTTATTACTTATATTTCTTGTTATTAAATGATTATTTACTTATTTCTTGTTATTAAATGATATATTACTTATTTTAAATGATATTTGAATTGCATGCTTATATACATTTATACACACAAGAATTTTCTTGAAAACTTTCTTACCTGTAAATGCTTCTAAGATATGGGACTTGTGTGTTAGATCCAAATGAAAAAATAAAATAAAATTTTACCATCTACCTATCTGTGTGGTTTAAGTGTTGGTAAAGCTGAAGGCATATTATTTTTCAAGAACAAAAGAAATTATGAATTAGATGAAATTTAAGTAGATTTTTAATCTAATTAAATAAAAATGATAAGACCTACTTGCAATGGAGGTCAAGAATAAAGGAAAATGTGCTGTGACCCACATACATGTCATGCAGAAGTGACATGTAGAAAGGTTTACCAGGCTCGCAGAAGACAGGTGTCTTGACTCTGTTGTTCTCACCTAGAGGAATACATAAAATAACATTCATTTTATTAAGGAAGGCATCAAATATAGCCAGAAGTTTTTCTGTGTCCCATCTGGTCCACAGCCACTCAGACACAAGTAAACACACTGAGGCTTATAGTAATTAAAACTGCTCAGGCCATTAGCTCAGGCCTACTACTGACTAGCTCTTACACTTAAATTCAGCCCATTTCTGTTAATCTATATGTTACCACGTTTTCCGTGGCTTTACCTGTGTGCCAATATATGCTACTCCCTGGACAGTGGGCTGGCATCTCCTCTCTCAGCCTTCTTCTTCACATAATGTTTCTTGTCTGCTTATCCCACCTATACTTCCTGCCTGGTTACTGGACAATCAGTGTTTTATTAAACCAGTGTACAAAAGCATTATCCCACAGCATTTTAATTCTGAAACACTAAGCACTACATTTGAGGACAACAGATGGAATTTCAGGCTAAACTTTCTACCTGTCTCTCAGCCTGGGTGTAATAGTTTCAGAAACACTTAGAAAAAACATGCTTTGTCCTTTCCTAGTCTTGGAAAGGCCAAGGAAGAGATAAGCCATTTGTGAGTCTCCCTGTGATAAAGGATAAGTAAAAGCCATGTGTATTTAAAATGTAGCGTTATTAACAGTAAAAAACAAAAAGTTTGACCTATTTTAGGAAGGAGTGGAGTACTGGAAATCAGTAGTATTATTCATTTTAAGAAAAGATTCATTCCCCTATGTTTCTGGGCAAATAGCCTGTATGAATAAGATCATAAATGCCATGGCTATTCTGAGGTCATTGTGAGAAAATAATAGTCCTTGATGATAAAAGAACTGGCTAGCCATCAATTCCATCCCATTTGCCAACAAAGGAAAAAAATGCATTTGAAGATCAGCAACCACTATATTCCACTAGGACTGGATTCCTACTGGGATTTGGTTCTCCAACCCCTCTATGCAGTTGTATGTCCTTGATTCATTTAGTGTCGAGGGAACTTGAAAGAAGTCCACATCCTCAGAATTATTCTTTTTATTCACAGAATAGACCTACCCTTTCATACCATCCCAAGGAAGCTGGATAGCTGAGCTCTGGAAACGTGGGTGAGAGAATTATTAATGTAATGCAATGAAAGGTGGATGATTAGGACTGATGCTGCCTCAGCAACCTATTCCTAAGCCAAACCACAGGTGATGCGTTTGCCACCCAAGATTGCTGAGAATGTTGGAAGAAACTCAGTTTAAGGTTATTTTATTACTGAAGCAGACCACAGACCATAGTTGTGAAGGACACATAAGACAGGAATCCAGATGAACACACACTTTGTACACTTCTCTAGTTAACCACGGAAGTGGCCTCAAGTTGCGAGATGGCATGCAGGCAAGGATGAGAAGGACACAGAAGAGGGAATGTTATTTGTAATCTTAAGTTTGTGGTGGAGGAGGGCATAAGTCTATCTTGACAAATTAAGCAAGGCTTCCTGGTGGTGTGCTTCACAGGATTCTAAGTTCTAACTGGCATCCAGCAGAGGTGTAGGCCTAGGTATTCGTGATGTACTTTGCCTAGAGTATGTTAAGCCCTCTTAACCTTAGACTCCTCATTTGTTTTGCAAGCAGAGTAAAATCTGTCTTGTTGGCTTTGCATTGTCCCCTATAGGCTCATGAGTCTGAAAATTTGTTTCCAGCTTATGGAAATGTTTAGGCATGTTGTAGAACCTTGAGAGAGTGAGACCTTATTGGAGGCAGAAGTAGTGGCCTTGGGTCTTTATGGGCCAGCCTCACTTCCTGTTCTTTCTGATTCCTGACTGTCTTTGCAGTGTGACAAACCCCTCCCCCTCCATGGCTCTTCTCCCTAGGTTTTCCCTGCCTGGTATAATGGAACATATCACCTGGCAAAGGAAATCTTCATCTCTTAAGTTATGTATTTTTTAATTTTAATTTATCACAACAATAGGGAAAGTAACACAGCTTGTTAAATAAATGTCACCATGTAACACAATCTGACACATAGTAGGTCTAAAACACACTCTTCCCAGTCTCTCTTCATTCTCGTGATCAGTGTATGTGCTTACTCACATACATAAACATATCAAAGCTCCTAGGGTTACATGGGCAATCATATCCCCAAGTTGCCAAGTTGGAAAAGGAAAACTTTCTGACTACTTCTCAAGGAACTTCCTCTTGGACAGGGAGGAGCCCCCACTTAATTTCAGGCAACATCTCAAAGTTCTCACCTTTGAATGGTGCTGCCTCTCCAGAAAACAGCATTCATTTGACCTTAGGATGGAAGCAAAACAATCATTATTATATCATTTTACAGTGTCTAAAATGGAGACAGTCAAAGTCAGGAACACACCCATCTCTGTCTCAGGGGCTTTGGAAAAGCTCACCCCAGCTCTTTGTACATTTTATGCAGTGCCTGAGTCCCCATGTCTGAAATGTATCCAGTCATCCTGGACAAATCATATGTTAGGCTGTCTTTTCATTGACATGCTAACAGTTGCTTTGATTAGTTGTACTTTAAAATAACATAATGCATTAACTTTTTTGACTAACTAGAGAAGATGTGAAGATTTGATATGAAGCATTGATATCATCTTCTACATTTTATACGTGAGAACACTTGGCTTCAGAAAGTGTAAGGGTCATAGATATTAACAAGCAAGCCAGGATGCTATACACAATTTGCCATTCCTTGAGGACCCAGCCAAACATTTCCAGAAGTAGTTGCCCATAGCTTTGGAAGGTTTTCCTTGCTTTAACAACTTTTTCTTATGGAAAACCAAGCTCTTCTCCTACATCAATGTTTTGGAACACTAATTAACTCTGATCTTCTTTCCAAATCTCTACAGACAAAATGATTTTGTCTGAAAGTCCTCTGTTATCTGACTGATATAATAGAATGCATGCTGATAGCTTATTTTCCCTGTTTCATTCAGGGATATTTGATCCGCTGCACAACTGAATCTGGAATAAAAACCAAATATTCCTGATTTCCATTCTTTTATTTTTTTAGCATATATGGTGCTGAATTGAGCACCCTAGACACATTATTTACCTAATCTGCCATGACACTACTTCTCAAAGAAACACAGTATTCATTCATGTTCCATTATTTATGACATAGAGTAGTATCCATTTATTATGTACCATACACTATTGTGGGAACAGAGAATGAGGCTATATAAAACAGCCATGGCTAAAGTGAACACATTACTTATTGCCCTAAATTAGTACTCTGATAATGATGAAATGGTGCTAACCCTAACCCTAACCCCAGCCCTAACCCTAATGTTAAAACAGCAATATATAGGAGTATTCTGGTGAACTGAAGCAGACAGTCAACCAGAGAGTGCCTTTGCCATTGGAAAATATTTTACAAAGTGAGAAAATAAATGTCATAGTTAATTACAGGTAAGGCATGGAGCTTAGAAGATAATAGGGTAAAGCATTAGATGGTGACTGACAGGGTACAGGCTACTTTAGAAGGAATATTTCTTTGGTGGGAAGGCACTCCACATTCAGAAACTGAATTTTGAATGGAAAAATGCAGAGCAAGAATTAGCCACCTAGAGAAAATGAGCAAAGAAACCAAGGGGCTGCTGGAATGAGGATGCAGAGGAGAGCACCATGGAAGATATAGGTGTAGAAGTTGACATGATGCTGAATGTCCAGAGTAGGACAGGCCACATGAAAGTATTATTTAGAGTTTCAACAGTTTCACAACCTTGGCCCAATGATTCCCATCCAATGGACTCAAATATCCAATGGTATGTATGTTTACTCATCTATATCTTTAAACTTCTAAGACAGTAACAGTGGGTACACTGAAACATGTTATTTAGAGTTTGAAATCTCAGAGACTCTGTGTGTGTTATCTTGTGTTGTTTGGGGAAGAATTTAGAATAAAACTTCTATCCCTTTCCTTGTGCATGTGGTGAAAATATGTAGGAACATATCATTCGTTAGACAGATTACTGGTTGAAATCTATTCTTCTTGGGATGTAGGGCTATATGTATTTACACAAACAAGTGTCTGTCACTGTTTCACACTTCTATTGCACTTGAGCACCAAGAAAGAACGAATGAGGCCAGTGAGTATTTTCATCACAGTGTGGGGTAAGTGATCCAATAAGAACTATAGATGTTACATGTTACACAGATCACCAGAAGATCATATTTTTATTTTGCTCTTATACGTTTGGGTTTCTCTAATTGTTGCTTTTATAACAATGGATATGAGGGCTGGAGTGATGGCTCAGTGGTTAAGAGCACCAACTGCTCTACCAGAGGACCTGGGTTCAACTCCAAGCACCCACATGGCAGCTAACAACTGTCTGTAACTCCAAGATCTGACACCCTCACACAGACATACTTTCAAGTAAAACACCAATGCACATAAAATAAAGATAAATAACTTAAAAAAAAACAATGGATATGAACAGTCTTCAGATGTTGGCAACTCAACTTAGAAAAGACTCAAAACTCTTAGTCAATGTAACCAAAGGACACACAGGAATTGCAAGCCAAATCCTTACCTAACTATAAATTTTACATCTGTTTTTCCATGTGAGTGGAGGCTTATTTGACACAGCAGAACAAAACAAGGAGGAAGAGCCAAAAGCAAATTGAGCACTGGGTCTAATATGAAGTAATTTTCATCTCTGATCTTCAACTCCACATGTTTATTTCATCAAAACAGCCTCAGAATTTCTTTTGCATTTATTGACAGTAAAAATAAATGTAATAAATCAGAAGTTACGCTACATTGACACCCAATTTCTTTAATAGGTTTGAGTTTCCACATAAGATTTTGTCTGAGGGAAAAAAATCATCACTAAAGATAATCAAATCTAACAGAGCCTCACCTCCTCTTTCTCTTGTGCTTGTTTGGATCTTGTGGAGAAACTTGGTCTTGGTCAACCTCAGCTGACTCATCCCTAGAAAGGTCAGTTACAGCCTTAGTGCCTGAAGGACATGACACTGACCCAAACAAATGGTTACACTCCTATTTAAAAAATCAACAATTCTCTGGGTTCATAAAATGCCTAGAACAGAATCTTCTAGGATTCTAGTGTGTGGTAGTTGACTTCCATTGATTAAATCTATCTCATCGTGTGAGGCCCACATGAATAAAACACATACAGCCAGAGTTCTTCCAGAAAAATGCCGCTGTCAACCTCAAAAGGCAAGTAAGTGCTGTGCTTCTGAGTTTCATTGAAAGAGTCACATTCAATCCATTCCTCCCTCAACACTAGCTTTATTACCATGGCTGGAAGTTCCACAGGAAAAAAACCACAAAGTATGCTCAAAGTAGGTGAACAGTCTGTGCTGATGATGGGACAAATAGAGAGCCATTGAGGTGCAGAGCAGGCAGACAAAATATCTTCTGTGCTTCTCCTGAAACCATGGTAGGAACTAAAGGTGCAAATCAAGGTGGCCTCCAGAGAGGAGAAGGCCTGGCTGTGGAGTAGGGTAGGACCATGGGTCCACACAGAAACAGAGAATCTTTCTATTATGGGTTCTGGGGTCCAGTGGAAGTGGGCTGGAGAAGGGAAGAGACTTATTTCCTTCTTTTACATTTACCCTGACTGCAGGGCAGGAAGACCACCCATTTGCTGGGAATACATTAGACTCTGAAATAAACACCAATTCAAACATTGATCCTGAGGTCTCCTGAAAGTCATTTAAATTCTTTTGTGTTCCAGGTTCTCCCATTTGTAATAAGAGAGTACAAATGTCAATAATGTAGCAATGTGTAATAAGTTTTTGAGAATTTCTGAAACTTCAGCAACCTCTTGTAATTTCATTTAATGTGGTAAAATATGAGATAATAATTAAGATCTGTGACATGTAGGTAGTTGGTAACTGTTTTTTCTCAAGTTGAGAGAAGAGAGCAAGTTTAAGAGGAGACTAGAATGAGGTTTTCAAATATTCACCTTTATCAGTGGATCATAGTCTCTGGTTTGAGGGATGAGTGCACTGATTGGTTATCCAATATCAAATGGCCAGTCATGAAAATATACATACAATTAATGTTATATTGACTGAGCAGGTTGTACTTATGCTTTTTTGTATCTATGATAAATGTATCTATATATGATACATATGACATCTCTATCATAGATATAAAACAAAAATTAGTGGAAAAGGCGCCATGAATTTGAAAAAGAGAGAGGAAAGTTATATATGGGAGAGTTAGAAGGTAGGAAAGGGAAGGGTAAGTTATACAACTATATTATAATGGAAAAATGAAATAAATCAAAATGCTCTGGTTTTTAAATATGGCTATTACAAGATTTACAGGACTTTATTTTTGTTAAGTAACATTTAAAATAAGAACCTGACAACTATTATATAACGTTATTTCATAAAATGAACTTTTTAACTAAAGGATAAAAAGCAGTATTTTTCCAAAGGAGGATAATTGGTTAAAAAAAAAAAAGAAAGTAATGCAAATATACAAATATAAGACAAGAAGCATTTGGAGGAGGTAAGGATGGTACAGACCATTATAGTGAGGAGGGCATGATGGCAGCAAGATTACGGCTATGAGTACATAGAAACGTTGAAATTTCTTTGGCTTTCTCTTTTTCCCCTTTTTATTCAGTAAGGTCCTAGCCCTTAGGATGGTGTCACTCACTTTCAGAGTAGATCTTCTCTCCACAGTTACATCCTTTTACAAATGCTCACAAAAATGTACCCAGAGGTATGTCTTCTAAAATGCAACCTTATCATCTGGTGGGCCATTGTGAGACACCTATTCTCGTGTGAAGAGAATGAAAATAATGCTTTGAATACTGTGTTCGATTGAATTACTTTCTTTTCCCTGAATCTTGACTCATCTTCACTCATGACCTAAACTATAGCTACAACTGATACTTTAACAGGAGAGTATTTACAGATCAATATTGCTCTGGTTGGAACATCCCATGAAAGGACATCCTTAGCCTCCATGACATGAGAACATAAGCATTTATGAAATATTATCACTAATGCTGCAATTCACAATGAAGCAATGGCCATAAAGACATTAAACAGATCATTCAAAGTCACAATGATCCTAAGTGGTATCTGATTCAAAATTGATGATGTCTGGGCTCCCATTTAGCATAATCAATACTGTCTAATAATAGGTATACTGGTCTACTTCAACATAGCAAGCTACTTAGGATAGACTGCTTTATGAGAACAGAAGCTTCTGTGCCTCACAGATCAGCAAGTTTAAGGGCATAGGACTAGCATGTTTGGCTCCAGTGAAGACCTCAAGGCCAATAGCATAATGGAGAGCTTGTGAGAGGGAGAATTCAGGTCAGCAGGCAGGCAGCAGCAAAGCACCTCTCACTATGTTCCTATTGAATTTCCACATCTTCCTAGGACCATCATCACACTGAAGGCCCAGCTTTCTACCTGCAAACCCCTGGGGAACAAATTCAAAGCATATCCCAGTTATAGCAGTAACTAACCTTTAAAAAGTCATTATGTTCAGGCATCATGTGAAATATTTTGCATTCATTACACTATATCCTCACAATGACCTTAAAGACATGTTGAATCATTAATCCTGTTTTACAAGAAAATTAACAAAGGCCCGGTGGTTAAATCACTTGCCCAAGGCCCAGTGGGAATGTAAACTGGGCAATCCAACCCGGCCCTCTAACCCTGAGATAAGCCTTTGCATCTCAGATGTGCAATAGTACTCAGAACTTATGCTTCTAGGAGAGGAATGGCAGTCATTACTCCACTGAAAAATGATGAATTATAAAAATGTCACAATTGCAAAAAAAAATCATTGTCAAGCTAGAAAGGCTAAGAAGACTGGAAGACCTAGCATTCTAAAGAGAGAAAATTATTTCTAAGAAGAACTGAGAACCTATCATTTCTTCTCAGAAAGCATTTGCTGATCCTGGACACAGGCAAAGGCTTGAGCTTAGTTGGGTCCAGTGGTCTTCAGTGGAGGAAAGAGGACAATTGTACACAGTCAACAGTATCCACCTGGTAAGACATATTGCAACCCAGAGGCACCTTAGCTACCAGAGCTCATGAGGAAAGATGGGGATTTTCAAAAACAATTTTGAGATATGTGGCCCTGGGACATGGCTTGAGTGCTTACTCTGCAAATATGAGGACCTGAGTTCAATTCCTGCGCATGTAAAAGCTGAACACAGCTGCATGTCCCTGTAACTTCAGCACAGAGGGGTGAAGGCGGGTAGATCCTCAGAGATCCCCGACCAGTCAGCATAGCTTCCAAGACACTGAGCTTCTGGAACTATAGACCTGTCTCAGGGCAATAATGTATCAACAAGGGAAGACACCTGATGATCTGGTTTAGCCTTCACATGGACACACATAAGTGAGCATATACAAACACTCATGTGTGCACAACACATAGATACACTACAAGAAAAGAAAAGAGACTTGGGTTCCATGAAATTTCCATCAGAAAACAACCTACAATAATTTGTTTCACACTAGATATATTTCTTGTTTAGATATTATGTTAGGGGTTTAAAGAGAACCATGATGATAGGGATAAAAACTACAAAAGAGATGAGAAATAAAAAGAAAGTCATATAAATACTTGATTAATCCAGAAGATGATATAAAAAGAAGGAGGAAAAGCTATGACAGGTAGAAAATGAATATCAAGACATGGGCTTATGCATGGCTATCTTAATAATGAAATTATCCATAAATGCACTGTTTGCCCTAGTTCACTGACACAATTTATCAATATAGATTTAAAAAGAAGTGAAGAAAGACCCAGTGATAGGCTTTTTGTGAAACATATTTACAAAGATGTTAGAACTGTGAAACAGAATGACAGGAAAAAGCTGTTTCACATGTATATCCAAAGACAGCCGATATGGCCCTCATAGATTTAAACAGAGGCAGGGTTGACTTTAAAGTGAGGGTCACCATTAGAGTTATCATCAAAGACATTTGCAATGATAGAAAGCTGAGTTCAACAGGAAAGCATGACCATCCTAAATTTGTAGACACTAAATAACACAGCTTCAGAAACATATTGCTCAGGTTTCAGAGTGAAAATGTGTAGACACTTCCTAGCCTAACTTCAGAAGTGTATGGTTTAGGTTTCAGAATGAAATTTGTAGTCACTTCCTAACATAGCATCAGAAACGTATTGTTCAGGTTTCAGAGTGGACAAGCGACAGCAACAGGAACACTGTTTGCAATGTTGACCTGTCTAGATCCCCAGCCTCTGTTTCTTGTACACAGCCAGTACTGTGCCTACTTCTCACCTACTGTCTCTCAGAGGCTGTTGTTATTGGAGATGACAATAACTGCCATGGTCACATGGGACTCCCATAGCCCATTTTATGATGCTGTGAAATGTGCATTTGCAGGAAATGAAGTTGCCTCAAGCAAAAGAACATGCACACTAAGTTCTTTAGGTTTTATCTCCTTTACCTGGATCAATAGTACTCAGCTTAGAACTCTTTGTAGTTGAAGTGATAACCAATAACAGACCGTATTTACTTTGCAGGAGGATAAGTTCTGTGTGAGCCTAATGTTTGACACAGTTTGATTGGCACGTACACAAATAGTACACCTTCCATCCTTGGGCAAGGAGTTGATTAGCAATCTGAATTTTTAAGAAAAGCTGAAAGACCACTATTTATAGTTTTATGCAGACTGTGTTTTCATTCCTGCTAAACTTTGGCCTCTTAAAAGGTTCTTAATCATACCTAGAGATTTGATATTGCCCTTCAATTTGAAGGTGATTTGAGACATAGGCAGTATCGAGACTAATCTTTATTAAAATTATGAGGAAGTCCTGCCTATTCTTTGTCAGGCAGAACTGATTTATAGACTTGCTGCTATCCACCAGTGTTGTTGGGTGGTTTGTTCTTTGGGTTTTAGTGCCTTGGGAGAAATCCTGACACCCAAAATACCCCCAGAAAAAAAGCTTCCTGAGTTAAAACGTTTTTGTGTTTTAGGAAAAGGGAACATGAAAACAGAAACATGTTTCCTATCGCAGAAGGAAGTACTCTGCCAATGTAGAAAATACTTGGGATTGATTTTGATTTAGTACCATCTAGTAAAAAATAAGTGAGAAAAATTTTAAACTCAACATTGCTACATGAATATATGCTATCTTTGTAGTACACAAAGATAACTGGGGGACTATTAAGGAATAATCTCATTTATAAGAAATGATATTTAGGATACACTCTGCTGGGTATCTGGGATGCACACGTATGTTACATAACACAGTCCCAGAGTTTTACAGGACTGTGATTTTATGTTGTCCTGCAGTTGTTTCTCATTGTTCTTTGATTGTAATTTTTCCAACCACAACTGTACAAAGAGCTAAGAAACACTATTAGGTGTATCCCCTAATTTTGTTGTGTTTGAGAACACTGAGTGTTGTTATCGGCTCCAAGACTGTCCGTGGTGGATTTACTGTCTTTCCTGAAGAAACATCTTAGGATATCCCTTCCATCTTGTTGCAAGAGAAACAGAGCAACCAATGGGAGCATCCAGAAAAGGTAGAAGGTGCTAGAGAAAGGGAAGATGACACGATAAAGCTAAGCCATTGAAAAGGTAGCTGAGAAGTGATTAGAAGCAGACAAGCCTACAGGGTGATATAATTAAAGTCAGTGGACAGACTTTCTCACCAGGTAGCATTTATGAGAATTGCAAACTATGGTGCAGATAGGAAGCTACAACTCTAGAGCCACATAGTACACCTACAAAATACCCATGTCTTTTATATGAGCATCAAACGGCTGCACTCCTCTTCTCTTGGTATATTTTACTTGATGTAAAGCTATGACTACCTTATAAAGCACAGTAGTAGAGAATATAGAACTTAGCAACAGAGTTCATATTTCAGTTCTATAGCAATAAAATGACTCCTAATGACATAAGGTTATACCTATAGATTAGTGCATTTGATCAACCTTCATCAAAGAAGTTTCTTACAGAAGATGCTAATTAACATAGACACAACTAGACAATGTGCAGAAAATAAGAGACATCACAGTATTCATCCCTAAATGGAATGTCTCTAGCACATCTGTGCCCCCAGAGCTCAGGGATCTATGCAGAAGAGGAGGTAAAAAGATTGTAAGAGCCAGAGGTAATAGACAACTTAATGAAAACAGTGTTTTCCAGACCCAGCAGAGTTAATGGACATGTGAACTCACAGAGACTGTGAGAGCATGCACAAGACATGTACAAGCTCAAGCTAGAAAAAAATATCAGCTTTGGAGAAAGGCAAGTGGCCACAAAATACACCCCCATCCAAGAGGCTATTTGCAGCTGACAAGTGCTGGGAGAGAGAAAATCAATTTTCCTCAATATCATGATGTTGGGTCTATCAGCCACACTGCAGGGCAGGTCCTATGGTCAACACAAATCATATTGCATGGTTCAGGGTCTTTGTGAAGGAAGGGTAGCAAATTGTGCTTTATTTTGTTTAGTGTGGGCTTTCTTTTTTAAGAGAAAGACCATGAAGTTGAGTGTATAGAAAGGCACACTAGGGATATCTGGGAGGAGATTGGGGAGAAGAAAGAATATGATGAGCATATATGAAATACCCAAAAACTGAATAGAAAAATAAAAGAAATTCCAATTCTGCCACTTGTAAACTGAGTAACCTTGGAAAATTAGTTAAGCTGTTTACATTTTAGGTGGTTGTTGTGGTTCCTTAAAATAAGAACAGTGTTGATATCTCTATGTGCAACTAGATATACTCAGTAGAGGTGAGTTATTTAAAGCATAATAAGATCCTGAAAAGTTTCAAGGTTCTTGCTATTATGAATAGTTGAACATGTATCCTTGTGGTAAGATTGAGCATTCCTTGTATATATGCCCAAGACTGGTATAGCTGCATCTTGAGGAAGACTTATTCCCAATTTTCTGAGAAACCACCATACTGATTTCCAGAGTGGCTGCACAAGTTTGCATCCCCACCAACAGTGGAGGAGTGTTCCTCTTGCTCCACATCCTCTCCAACATAAGCTGTCTTTAGTGTTTTTGAGCTTAGCCATTCTGACAGGTGTAAGATGGTATCTCAGAGTTGTTTTGATTTGCATTTTCCTGATGACTAAGGATGTTGAACAATTCCTTAAGTGTCTTTCAGCCATTTGGAATTGGGATCCATCCCTGGTGCATGGACAGGCTTTTGGGAATCCAGTGCCTGTGGTGTGACACCTTGCACAGCCTTGGTGCAGTGGGAGGAGCTTGGATCTGCCTAAGCTCATTGTGCCAGGCTCTGCTGATTCCCCATGTGAGACCTTGATTTGGGGGATGTGGGGATGTGGGGTGGCTTGGGAGAGAGGGCTAGAGGGTGAGAGGAGGGAGGAGGTGGGATCTGTGGGTGGTATGTGGAGTGGGTAGAAAATTTCTTAATAAAGAAAAATGAAAAAAAAAAAA
>CABHPP010100525.1:2357-24906 GCA_902168425.1 Peromyscus attwateri
GATATTTCCAGTGTGATTGAATGAGTAAGTGATCCCAGAAGAGAGAAACTCACCATAGTGACTTCCCTTCTCATTCACTCACATCTCATGGCCAAACCCTGTTTATTCTAAACTGTAGAGAGACTCTTTACTGATACCGGGACATTGCTGTAGTCCAAGCTGTCTGCAGCCTTGATTGCCGAAGAATCTACTTAACTGTTGTCATGTACCTGCTATTCCCTTTCCATCTTTTCTCCTTTGGCAACTTGGGTGATTCTGCCTGTCTTTTGGATATGGTTATATCTTGCTTTTTATATAGAGAACAAATCTATTTTTTAAAGACAAGATCTAATCATATAGCCCAGGTTGTCCTGGAACTTACCACGAAGGCTGGTTTTGAACCCACAGTGTATTACCCACTCTGCCTCCTACATGGCGGGATTGCTATATGTGTTACCATGTTCAAACAAAATGCAAACGATACCCTACAAAGCTTTCTACTTTGGACCCCACCAGCCTCATTATCCTCATCTCAGAACTCTTTGCTCTGTGACCAGTTCACTGCAGACATTCTGTCTTTATTGCACAGAGATCAACTTTCTTCAGAAATACACATTTTGAATATACCTTCTTCTTGCTTTTGTTTAATCTGCCCTTGTCTGATAGGAAATTTTCCATGATGTTTTTTTAATTTTTGAGATTATAATTACATAATTTCCTCCCACTTTTCTCATACCTCCCATGTAACTTCCCCTTTTTTTCTCTTTCAAAACGGTGGTCTCCTTTTTTTTAATTGTTGTGTGTGTGTGTATGTATGTGTGTGTGTGTGTGTGTGTGTGTGTGAGAGAGAGAGAGAGAGAGAGAGAGAGAGAGAGAGAGAGACAGAGACAGAGACAGAGAGACAGAGAGAGATAAAGAGAGAGATACACACAGAGTGAATACAACTTGCTCTGGCAGCATAATGTTACTTGTATGTATGTTTTCAGAGATGACCATTTCATATTGAATAACAAATTGGTGTGCTCTTCACTGGAAAAGACTATTTCTCCCAATCTGAGGTCTTTGTCTAGGGTTGAGACCTCATAAGCATCTTTGTTTCACATTAGCATGTCTAGTTGTTCAGTCCATGTTTTGGCAACCCAGTTGATGAGACCTCATGAGAGTAGCTTCTATAACATTTCTAGGAGACACAACCACACACCAAACTTCACATTGCTCTGACTCTTGCAATCTTTCTGCCTCCTCTTCTGCAATAATTCCTGAGCTTCAGATGTAGGCGTTGTGTGGTAGAACTTATCAGTTGGGACTGGGCTCCACAACTCTACCATTTAATTGGTTGTTTGAAGCTTTTTGTAATGGTCTCTTGCAAAGATAATTTTCCTTCATAATGAATGAGAACTACACTTATCTGTGGCATAAGGATAAATGATTAGAATGTAGTTAGGAATTATGCTGGTTTAATAAAGTGGCCGTTGTAGGTACTCTGCCAAATTCCATGACTTCACTAGACTTTGGTAGTTAGCTAGTTTTCCAGTCCCTGATGTATGTGTTGAACAGGTCTAAAGCCCAATTAGAAAGCTGTTAGTTACCACCAATGTATGTGCGTCACTTTGCAGCCCTAGGTTTAGCATACCATGCTGGCCATTGTGGTTCATAGGCATCATAGCTGGATGGGACTATTTTCCTTCCCTTAGAAGCCTGCCTGGCACCTTCTGGTACCATGAAAGCTAATCCACAGGGAGGAGACTTTAGGTCAGGTCCACCTCTAGTCCTCTGGGTCCTGTGTCTGAAGTGCATGGTGCCTTTAGCAATAGGAACTTACCTTCTACCTCAAGGTGACAACTAAGGGAAATAGCAATAGCCTATAATATTTTTGGAGTCACTTGGACAACCCTGACCAACAAATAAAGCGAGGGCTTCTAATGCCTGGTGTTGTGGTTTTTGTTATGTGGCTTCTAGGGGAGCATTATTAACCCAGATGAGAAAATCTCATTTAAACTATATATATACTGATTTACATGTGTTTGTTATAGGTTTTTTAGCTAGATAATTAGTAGTATGATTCCCTGTGGCTCCTTTAGATTTCCTTACTGTTCTTTTACACTCTACCCTCTTTCATCTGTATTTGTCTCCCTTCTCTCCCTAATTGGAGCCCTCCATTTTTATCATTTCCCCTTCAAATTATAACCTTTTAATAAATACATTTGGATTCAATAAATGACAGCTTTAACAGCATTGGTGTGTCATGATGATCAAGGGTGTTTAGTGACTTCTTTTAGGTAGTTTCTTCTGTCTCTTAATGAACACAGTGCACTAGAGAGGCATGATTTTCTTTCCTTCTTCTCAGGTTGCCATGGACCTTGCTGGTAGTTTTCTTTTTTTATATATGTTTTAAATACATTTATTTTATATACTTTTTCTATCTTTCATGTTTTGTTTATTAAAGATACAACAGAAAAATAGAGCATGTGCTGAAAGATAAGTGTGGATTGTTCATATCCCTTTGTGCTGTCTTTTATAGTAGATGGATTGTCAGTTTATTACATGAAGGCAATGCATTGTGATCATAGTCAGCCTTGTTACCTTCTCTGCTTCCTGTCCCAATCCCAGGAACACCCTTGTTTTCAACTACCTTCCCACCCACTGTCTTTTCTTGATGTATATCTGTGCAGGCAGCCACTGATCTCGTGCTGCACAGCAGCCCTTACCATCCTCGCTTCCACACTGTTCCTTCAGCTTTGGTGGGGGTGGTGATATGTGCCATTTAGGTCTGAGGACTGAACAGTCACTCGGCACTTTGACCAGTTATAAGTCTCTGCACTGACCATCACCCCCTATAAGAAGAAACGTCTCTGATTAAGGCTACAGCTGCACTAGTCTACGGGATTAAACATATTAGGAGACAGTTAGCCTACAACATGATTTAGTTGATATTTTTCTTAAGGACAAAATAATGTAGTCAAACATGACACCGTTCTGATGGTGTGACATAGAAGTTACAAAGCTCAAAAGACAGAGATTCAACATGCCCAGGACTCATTGCCTTTTCTTATCTCCTACCAATTGTCACATTAAATAACCATGGCACGTCACAATAATACTAGTAAGTACTCCTGGGCTTAAGTGGCCTATATGTGACACCGTGGGTCATGTTTAGGGCCAGGCTGACCTAGAAGTGTAACCTTGGTTCTGTTTACTTGTCTGTTGAGATCAGATGACAGGAAGTATGAAAAGTATTGTGTGGACTGTAAAACTTTAAACAAAGTCAGGTCTAAGGTGTAGATGACTTATCCCTCTCTAAGCCATATTTCCTCAACTGGAAGAAGGGAAGATGTGAATTTTATACAAAAGGCAGCATTGAATGGATCTGCTTGAGCTATTTAGCCGAAGATTCATTTTGATTGTGTGGCTGTATTTGGCAAGCAAAGAATTCCTCATTTTCTCTGCTGTGAGACCCCCAAGGAGACATTTATATTACTAATACTGAATTTGCAAACCTGCATTTTAAAATTTAGCTCTCTTTGTATTCCATGTCTCTCTGGGAGGTGTTCACTACATTATGAATCCTGTGCTCCTACCTCCTGCTAAGGATTTGAGTCCTTTGCCTAATTAATCATTAAGTGTTGTCAGTCTATCATGATGTGGCTAATTATCAGAGAAGAGTGTGTGTGTTTCAGCCAGTCATGACCCTTCCCTGGGTAACTATAGAAACCTTAGCAGCACTAGTTATTAAAAACATTATACAGTTTGTTTTTTAAAGCATTTTAGTCTTTGATAGTTATGGGCAAATAATTGGTTATCATCTAGAAAGAATGGGAAGCTTGAGCAAAACTAAGATTTTTAAATAATTTATGCATAGTAAAAATGTGCTCTAAATAATTTATAAATAACATAAATGTGTTCTATAAAATATTTCTGACCTGCTACTGAAAAGAACCCTTGCCCCACACCACCAGCTCCATATATTACAGAGCTCTCCCACAATCTCACTCCCCCAAGATGTGGAAAACTCTTCTAACACAAGCCCGGGGAAACTCCTACTAATTCATTTGGCTCAGTGGTAGCTGAGTGTGGGGAAGTTGCCTGTCTGGATACAAATCAGCAGAGTTTCAGGCTTCTGCATGTTGGTGTACACATGCAGACAGTGTTGACAATGGGAAGTATCATTGGTGGATTCTTGAAGCCAGGGCTCTTCAAAGAAGTGAGTAGAAGCAAAACATCTTTCTTCTTCCTATTCTGAGTAATGCATCTGAGTCAGAAGGAGGGATGATCATTTACTGTGCTTCTTGATACGAAGCTCTGCAAGGTTTACAGCCAGAATGGCAGTGTCCATCAGTGTGGAAATGGAAATTGGCTGCGTTTTTCACCATGCTTCACATCCTACATCACTCAGAGAGCAGGTGACATCCCCTTTGGAGAAGGCGGTACTTCAAGTGAGCTTTCCGTATTCATTGGCAGAGGCGATGTTAGTGGTATGTAATTACAGTGATTTTTTTTTCTGTTACGTGTGAGTGGCTTATTTATAGATCACAACCCACATGGATCTTTCTTCTGTACTTATTTTCTTTGAAGTAAAATATGGTGACTAGAATATGAGTCTGCTTTCTAGTTCAATGCCAGATTCTTGGAAATTTATTATAGTAGATTGAATGACATTAAACCAAATGTACAGTACAAATACTTTAAGCAGACTAATCATAATGCAAAATATAAACTTAAGGTTCAATTTAACTGTTCAAAATTATTGCAATAATATAGTATTGTAAGCATCTATATTTAATGTTTTTGTGTTCACATTAATAATATACAAGATTAATTCTTTTTTTAAGATTTATTTATTTATTATGTATACAGAAGAGGGTGCCAGATCTCATTACAGATGGTTGTGAGCCACCATGTGGTTGCTGGTTCAGGACCCCTGGAAGAGCAGTCAGTGCTCTTAACCTCTGAGCCATCTCTCCAGCCCACAAGATTAATTCTTAAGGTAAATTTATTTCCATAATTTACTGTATCATAGAATAAAGTTAGTTTTAATGTTGTCATTTACTTTTCCTATCAAAATGAAAAGGATTTACCCATAGGGACTCAGTTTCAAGCCTAGTCCGTATAAAACAATGGAAATGATCACTTTTCTTTGATGATCTTGTACTAAAACTTAAATTCTAACTTCCTTTTGACCTAAATACAAGTAGCTCCAGTAATTAATGATTTCTGAGTATGAAGGACAGATGCTAAAAATAACTTTCTGGCCATATACTTGATGAAGTCCAATAACAGTTCAATTGGAGTACCTAACTCAAGTCTCATATTTGCTCTTTATTAATATATTTGTTGGTCAAGCAAGGCACTTAATAGACACTTTTGGTTGCTAATATGGTGGCATTATGAATTATACTACTTAAAATCTTTCACTGTGTTAATAGCTTTTGCAGTTTTTATAATCTGACTCATTCTTCATATTTATTCCTTTTTTTAAGACTATAATTTGCAGGCTGATGATGCTGTTGAAAGTTTGCTTGATGCTAAATAATGAAAATTAAATCTCTGACTAAAACAACCGAAGTCACAAATCTTGTGAACTCAGAGGTGTTAGACTCCAGTATGGCGAGTGTAATGTCACTGGTTCTGTTCCGCTGGAATGTTGATCAGCCTAATTATCCAAGGATCTTCTGGTTCCTTGTCATGTTACAGCTGTGCCTCCCCCTTTGTCTCTGGAATAACTGTCTTCAACACTGCATATGCATGAAAGAATATTTTCTCATATTAGTAAATCACTTAAGAATTTCATCCCTTATGAAAAAGATACTGTTTGCTAAATCTGTATTAAGACACGCCTAGTTGATTATCTGCTTGACAAAATTACACCAATCATCAATTTGTAAAATATTTCAAATTAGTCATTTGAAAATGAAATTCAGTGTAACTAAAGCTATTGATAATATTTTTTAAATGTATATTTCCACCTATGTTAGGCAATTAAGCAATGCATTATTTATTTTGTTTTGGAATTTCTGGTCGTGTTTTAATTTTTCTTTTACACTATTGGTTTCTGGTTATTTCCATTTCATATTATAAACAGAAGCCTGGCTTCTCTGGATTCATGGCTCTCTTTCACTTTCAAAGAGTGCTTGCCCTTGAAAATTCCTGTGTCACTTACCTATTGTAGCGTTTCCCTTTAGTCCAGTAGGACGGACGCCTCTGTCCCACGGGCTTCATTGTTCATGCTGAGCTGATGTCAGTAAAATAGTTTGAAGTGATTTAGCAACTTGATGTGCTTCTTGCTGGCTTCTCTGTGCTCTTTGCACAAAGGAGTCATTGAGGGCGACATCATGTTCATACCACTATAGAAAGATAAAAACTGGCCTGTGTGGAGAGAACCTGGAGGGGCTCTTAGCCCATATTAGTCAGGTTGTATTTCTGTGAGTCTTCTCTTCCTGGCTTTCAGACAGCTTCCTTTTTACTCTGTCCTCTGTGGCCTCTTCCCTGTGTGATACAGAAAGGCACTGATCTTCACTCACTCTGCCTCTTCTTATGAAGGCCCCACAGTCATTGGATCCCACCACTATGATGTCACCTAACCTTAATTTTCTACTGCCATGCCTCCAAATATACCAACTGTAACTTTGGGACGACACAGTTGAGCCTGTGTCCCTGTGCTGTGCCTGGTAGTCACTTCCAGTCTGTTACAGGTTGCAAACCTAGATTGCAGGCAGGAGTGTCTATCCTGGGTCACAGATGCGCACTGTTTGGCTTCAGAGTCCATATTCTCAACTACTAACTAGCTCTTCTGCCTGGAAAGAGTAGTGGTGTACTTAGAGCTTTTCATACTAAATTTAGTGACTGTTTTACAATATAACCCTTGTGTCCAACTCAACATTATGCTGGTATGATTTTTATGACAAATTTTATGTCATCCACCCTTCATGAGATAGCGCAGGTTTATCCTGCTCATGCCAGGCAGCGATCGAGGCTTCATGAGCATTTGCATTTCATGTCCTCTTGGACCAGAAGTATGCATTTTTCAGGACTTGGGTTCAGGGACCTGTGACCACAAAAGTGAGTCATTCTACAGCGATTACTTGACAAATACAACTTTCATCCTAGTAGCAACAAATTCTTTTTTTTAAAACTTCTTTGTTGACTCTTTGGGAGTTTCACATCATGCACCTCAATTCTGTTCACCTCCCAGTCCCCCCATATACTCCCCTCAACACTGCCACACACCCTACATAAGGAAACTAATCAAAGCATGCAAACAAATGAACAAAAGCAAAAACAAAACAAAACAAAAACCCAGACCAAACAAAAAAAACCAAAACCACTTCAACAGAGTTCTGGTGAGGATCCAGTGATGATGGTGTACCAGAAACCAGAGGCCTTGAACCAGACCAGTGACTCATTGCAATGAACACTTGCCAGTAAAACAGGTGGGACCAAGAGATATACTATATGGCAGACTAAAGCCTCCATTGCCACCAGGACAAATGCAGAGGTGTTGGAGAAGCAGGAAAGAAGGAGAGGCAACAAATTCTTTAATGACAACAACCATAAAAGTCTAAGAATCAATGGTGATTCGACATGAATTAGGTCTCAAAACAAATCCAAGGATGGAATAGTCTCTGAAGACTCTGACAGTATGAGCAGGCTTGCCTGCTGTTTATACTAAGGGAATTGTGTTTCTAAAAGTGTAATCAGGTTTTACTGATAACTTTCTATTAATCTGTGATGGTTTCTTAACAGCTGTAATTCTTTGTCATCATTGAAACTTTATTCTGCCTGCTTCCCTCTAAGAATTAAATCAACGCATCCAAGCAATCTGCCCCCTCTTTATCTCTGGTTTTCACCAGCCACTTTCTTGAATGTTGGATTTCTACAGATTGGAATTTAGTTGGAATTTAGTGCCAGGAGTTTCTTGGATGGGTCGGGCTGTCTTACCTCTATTCTTTATTATAGTACCTGCCATGCTTATGTTGGTAGCTCAGAAGTCATGTCTCCTTAGTGTTTTTTCTACAACTTGATACATTAAAGTTAGAGGAAGCTCTTGGAGTACTATATTAAATCTACAAATAACATTTGCACTTCTCAGTCTCTTATTATTCTGAAGAGTTATTCCTATTGGCTCCCTCACCTAGAACATCAGACTGCTTTTTATCAGTTACTTCATCCTAAGTAATAGCTCAGGGCCTGACATGTATCAAGCACTTAATAAATATGCACATGTCTGTGTTAAATAAATTATTAGGCTCTATTTATTTTTACCATCTTTCTTTATGAACCATTTCAATTGTTGGGCTGATATCTAGATCTTTTATTGGGTGGTATCAATCTGTCAAAATGTATAGGTGTGTGGAACCCCCAAAAATATTGCTACTTTTCAGTTTAGGGCATCAACTGAACTATATGTGAAGGTATAAAAATTGGAGACAGTCACTTGCTTAGTTCTATGTGAATTTTACCTTCAGGAAGTTAAGGGATATCTTTTGCTAAGCCCTGATTTCTCATTCCTGTCTGGTTTGTGAGACCCTTCACTTGGATTCTGTTTCCCTCTATAAAACGTGTCCCAGTCAAACAAAGCGTGACTCTCCTGTGCTCTGGAGCTTTGAGTTTGCCACTTTTGTTTGCTTTTGTTCCTTTTGTGAATTACTGGAGCCCAGAGATTCTGTGACCTGTCTGCACTCCAGCCTCCACATAGTGGCCTGAATTTACTGCCATTTCCTTGGATGGCAATAAGCTAAACAGTTGAAAAATCACCACATTGCAGAGGACCTAAGGAGGTCACCAGAACTTAGTCTGGCTAATAAGTTTTTGTCCGATCCATTTCCTCCTGTCAGTATTCCTCTGTACTTCTTATGACTTCATGACAAATATGGCATTTTTAAACTTAAAAAGTAATGTGCATTGATTTTCTTTAGCAAGCAAACAACAAAATTCCACAACTAAAACAAGAGTTACTTTAGAGATGGTATGTGACGGTCCCACCAATGCTATGAGAAGCTATATTCATCATAATATCACTCAGAGCATCAGACCCTGTGAAAATTACAATGGGAGCATTTTGCTCCCATTCTCAGTGCACTAAAGACAAAATGTAAATAAAACTAAAAACCATTTGCCAGGCATGCACTCTAAGATGATTGTGACATAGAGAGATGCTCAGTTCTCCGGGCACATACGACGTTAGTGTTTGATTTCTTTAGAGTTGAGATCAACTTAACATGCTCAGGCTTCATGTGTGTGAACATACTGTTTTGCATCATTTCATCAAAGCTGAAAGGGGAAATTCATTTTTATGGCACCCTGAGAGTTACTGAACACATTTTTTTGAGTCCATATTACGATTGAGTTAGGAACAAGGCTTCCCCGCCCAGAGCATGGCCGTTCCTCATCCTTAGGCGCCACTTCTCCAGGGCTGTTTGACTTGCGGCCTCTGGACTGATGAGGTGATTCAGCCAGGAAAGTCCCTCTTATTATGTTTCACTTTGTATGCTGCTTAGACAACCCCAGCACTAGTCAGTTTACCATATATTAGAATTTTCTCTCTAAATAGTATCAAATATTGATGCACAGACATTGAAGGGAGGTGCAGCTTCATCCCAATTGTGAAAAATGTACACTCTCAGCACCATCACTATTAGAGGTGGCAGTTCTGGTAGGCAACCTGTAATGTCCTTCCTCCTAGGTTTTTATCTAGTTATACTTGATGACAACCTCTTTATAAATAGAATTTTTAGAGTGTAAAAATGATAGCAAGATACCAGAAAGAGGAGACCTTGATCATGGGATTGAAAGAGTTTTGCTGTTTTTATGTTTTTTTTTTATTGTTATTGTTGTTGTTTTTCTTTTTATGTGTATATGTGTATATAGATAATTCAGATTCACACATTAGGATTCTGGACCGTCAGTGCATTTTTAATTGGTGCTAGTACCTAAATAAAGTTATTCATCTTTTATTTTATGAGTGTGTGCCTGCATGTATGTATGTGCACTATACATGTGCGTTATATATGTGGAGGCCAGAAGAGGAAGCTGGAGTTATCTGTAGTTGTGAGCTGCCATGTGTTTACTGAGACCCAAACCGAAGGCCTCCACAAGAGCAACAGGTGCAATCAACCACTGAGCCAACTCTTTAGCCTTGCCTTACCACTTTTAAATTGAAAATACAGTTTTAGACTGCCAGTTGCTATTAAAGGAAAATGTATTTGGGGAAGATGCCCAACACCAATTTTATAAACAGTGGTAAGTATGTAGATAGTACTCTTCTCAGCTCTCTCTGCCCCTCCCACTGACTTTGGGTTGTTAGTCTATCCTGGGTCTTGGCAGAATGTCACTATTGAAGTGGATCTGTGTATTGATTTCCTAGCTTGAGCTCTTTGCAGCATTATGAATATCATCTTTAAACTTCCAAGATAGTGTCTGGTCTAGGTTGGATGTTTAATCCATGTTTTATGAATAAATTTGTTTTTATAATGACTCTTGACTGATTTGCTTGTCAAATCCACTAGCAGCCATATTTTATAATGGGCATATTGTGAGAATCTCTTGTACTGACTGAATATCTACTTGCATTTTTTTTTTTTTTTAGGAATGCTTACTCAGTAGAATGCATATACATTAAAGACTCTGTTACAGAGAAAAGCAGGCATCCTCATCGAGATGGGGGCAGAGATAGAGAGACTGCACCCTCCCAGCAGCCTGACCACCAACTGACCTTACTTAATAGTCTGCATTATTGCTCATGTTCTACACAGTAGTGACAAGCTGCTTGTTACTCTGAGTGATTTTTGTCATAGTATAATTATTAATCTGACTCAGATTCATTGACTACATCAGAAAGCATTTAGATGCAGATGCTATTATCTCCTCATATAGCAATTTAGCCCCAATATTTTTAGCTTAAACTCATTTTTTGGTTTAATCTATAAGATCACAAAATTATATATATTGATGTGCTCCCATGTGATATTTAAACAGGTATGTGTTATTCAGTGCTTAAATCTAGGTAGACATGTCTGAGGAGACCAAGCAGGCTTTAATAGATTTAAGATCCCCCATCATTTTTGACAGCAAGGTTCTTTTTTTTTTAATGATAGTAAGATGTATGAATTTCCAATAAATAATCCTGTGGATTCACTCCCTGTGTTCCACTGATGATTACATTAGAGACCACTGTAAAGGACTGAGCATTAGTTTTGTTATTAAAATATTACAATAAGATGATGAATATAAAGATATTGTAAGAAATGGGAAATACATAAACTATGATGAAAGTTATAGAAGTAACAATGTCTATATATTTTTATGATATTAGAGAAGATAATATACTTGAAAAATGTTGGATATTTAATATAGTATTGTATATATGGTATATGATTAGTGTAGAAGTTATTTTCTATATTAACTTTATCCCTTCCATTTTAATATCTACTGTAGAATTTAGGCAGTGCTATCATGCAGTCACCTTCGTTTTTTTTCACATGCTTCTGTTATGTAAGTGTCATGTTATATTGTGTGTGTGTGTGTGTGTGTGTGTGTGTGTGTGTGTGTGTTTAAGTTGGAAGAAAACTTTTGATTTTGAGACTATATTAATGTTAGTAATAAAATGTGAAGATACAATTATAACAATTTCAATATCAAAATGAGATGGTTCATACAGTTGTTAAATGACTTAAAGTAGGGAAGGCTTACAAGTTGCATACATGAAAGAACTACATTATTTAGAAATGTGATGTCATGAAGATTAATTCTGTGAGGAAGCAGGAACCACGAGGAAATCCATCAAACAGAATCCTCCAATTTTAAGAATGTAAATCAAAACTAAACTTTGATGAACAGCTTCCTTCTTAAAATGTTTAAATATGCCATACCATTATTGTCCAAATTAGCATTATGGTCTTTACTTCCAAGAACGTGGCGACCATAGGCATTTTCTTTCATTGTGGCATGATTAGCCATTTGGGCAAGAAACTGCTTTTGCCTTAACTGCTTGACTATGTGCTGTGCAAACTGGACATGCAGGGCACACAAGAAAAAAGACTGCTGAACTTCGCCAAAAGAAGGCAGAACAGTCCTTCAAAATTCCTGTTTCACAGAAGAGTCTGCCAGACATTCTGCAGGACACACAGGAAACTGACTGCTGAACTTTGCCAAAACAAGGCAGGACAGTCCTTCAAATTCCTTGCTTCACTGAAAAGTTTGCCAGATATTCTGGGCCTGTAGGTTGAAGATGTATACCCCAATGTTGCAGAGGAACTCTGGGTGACTGTCCAGGTAGCCAAATGTCTCTGGTGTTAAATAATATTACTTCCTTCTGGGTCTTTGATGGAGCTGAAGACCAGAGAGTTATAGTTGCAGTTTTTCTTAGTTATAATAGAAAGTAAATTAGGTGTAAAAGTTTAGATTAACCAAGATAGGACAGATAATGCATTATTTTCTTTTAATATGCTAACTACAAATGGACAAAATATTGTAAATGAAATTCCTACTTCATAATTGTTTTTGTTGTATGTAGTTTTAGTATATCAAAGTTAAAAACTTTTATTTTTATTTAGATAAAAAGGGGGAAATGTTGTAGAATATTATTTTGAAGTGTGTTACTTTTGTTTATGTTGCATTTGTTTACCTCTGTGAAGCTGTGTTACTGTGCCTGTGTAAAACACCTCATGGTCTAATAAAGAACTGAATGGCCAATAGCAAGGCAGGAGAAAGGATGGCGGGGCTGACAGGCAGAGAGAATATATAGAAGGAGAAATCTGGGAGGAAATGAAGATGTAGCCAGAGAAGGAGGAAGACTTCAGGGGCCAGCCACCCAGCTACACAGCAAGCCATGAAGTAAGAGTAAGATTTACAGAAGTAAGAGAATGGGGAAAGCCCAGAGGCCAAAGATAGAGGGGATAATTTAAGTGAAGGAAAGCTGGCAAGAAACAAGCCAAGCTAAGGCCAGACATTCATAATTAAAAGAAGGAGGAGGAAGAGGAGGAGGAAGAGGAGGAGGAGGAGGAAGAGGAGGAGGAAGAGGAGGAGGAGGAGGAGGAGGAGGAGGAGGAGGAGGAGGAGGAGGACAACAACATGGTGACCATCACCTTTCTACATTTTTTAACTAGAGAACTTGTAGAACATTTGCATGTCTTGAGTCACACCTTTCTGCTAGTTCCAGGTTCTTGAATTAGTTGATTGTAACTAAAATCAGTTTGGGGTTGTATTGTTCTAAAAACTTCCACCATTGCTTTGGAGGCTTGGAGTTCTGTTTAACATCTTAAGAATGTTTAATCTTAGAGTCTTTTCTACTTAAATAACTGGTGTCATGGTCTGATTTTGACAATGCAACAAAGTCTTTTAGCATTGAATGAATCTTGGTGCTAGGAATATCCTGGCTTGCAGACAAGCTTCAGAGAAGAGACGTGTGGGTCATGAGAAGTCCTCTGGGTGTGGTGTTTGTGAGCCAGCACCAGGCACTGAGCTGGCTCTCTAACATGAACTGACATTCTCTATCCCCAAGACATCAGCTGAGCAGCTGCCACCAAGGAACCTCTGAAGATTCAGCACAGTCCCAAAACCATCAACATAGTAAAGAAGGAGGTCCTTCTAAGCCATAGGCTCTAGCTTAACAGCTTTTATCTTGATTTAGTCTGTGTCAGTATGCTGAGAGGGCTAGAAAATGGGGCAGATTATCCTGAGCTTTTAGAACTTAAGTTCATATTATAACAGAAAATGCTTGCCCCCCTGTTAGAACTGGACAATCTTATGTAGTCACTCAAGGGTTCAGGGCAGTTGTGATGATAGAGATTCTGGATCTCACAACAATAAGATCTGCTTGCCCTTTGGTCAGAACAGAAAGGTCATAAAAATTTGCTTTAGTTTTAAACTGAGTCCTTTTTCTCGGTACATTTCCCAAATCTCTTCTTTGTTCACAAGAACAAGCTCATGGCAATAGCAAGACCTATCAGCTGCTTTGTGAATGAATTTCTAAACTGTGTCTATGTATTGTTTTGATTTGACTTGATTAGAATTTGTTTATCTTTCATCTGTTACATGGTCTTGCAATGTTGCCCAGGTTAGCCCAGGGAGGCGGGACTGGAGGTGCATGCCACCTTCCCCTGCTGCACCTCACTTCCTACCTTGCCTTTCAGAAGAATAGTTCTGATGAACCAGATGGTTATGGACGTGGAACAGATTCTGGGTGTTTTTCTCTGGATTGTAAGGCTAATTTTGTAACTGAAGAATGTTTGACTCAGCTTCATTGGCCCATCTGCAGTGAATAGTTCAAGTTCAGTGCCATTCAAACTGTAAATCCCACTATTCTGATTGCTACCCACTAACTTATTGTCCTAGAATTGCTTCTATTATAACATAAAGCTGGTGCCAATTATCAGATGTCTCCAGGATCAAAGCCATTATTTCCCTAACATTGTTTGCATACCTATTTTTTTTTTTTTTTTTTTTACCAATTTTGAGTATAGAAACTGGAAGTCCTTCATTAAGATATAAGCTTGGGTTTTCACTACTTCTATTTATCATTCCACATTACTTCTGCCCTTTAGAGCTGATAATTTGGCCCTTTGTCTTTGGATGCTTTTAAATGTTTTTAATGTTCATAATCTTTGGTGGTGTCTTACAGTATCTAAAATTTATTTTTATGCTGTGTATGGGATTATAGGTTCAGGAAGAATGTGAGACTCTATCTGTTACATTTAACAAAAAGTTCTTTGGAGTTCATGCCCTTGTGAAATCTGATAATGAAAGTTGGAAGGGTGTTAAAAATCTAATTTAGAAAGACTTCACCAATTTGGTTAAACAGAAAAATTCTGAATACTGAATCTGGTAGCAAATATACATTTATTAGACTTTTGATTGTTATGGATATGTGCTGAACTTTCTGGGTAAATGCACAAATATCAGAACATATTGTATTTCTCTGATCTTACCTTTCTTATAGTACTTAAAATATTATCCCTCAGTCTGCTTCACCGTGTTTGCTTGTTAAAGAATTCAGCAATAATGGCTTTGAGCTTAAAATCTTTAAACAAATCATTGGGATCAGAACCTTTGTACTTTTCAAATCAAATTGTGTTGACTAAGGAACAATAATATACACTCTTTATGTTCAAGGTTCTATGTGATGAAGAAAACCTGACAAAGCCTAAGTTTCCTTTTAGAATAAGGCCTTTTTTTTTTTTTTTTTTTTTTTTTAAGAGGTAGAAATATAGAGAAGCAAAAGCAGGAAACACCAAAAACCAACCAAACAAACCTTTAACATTTTGGATTTCCCACCATAGTCTGTTTCCAAACACCACTAAACACCTTGTATTTTATAAATTGAACCTAAAATGTGAAGTGAGGCCTATAAGAAAGTCCTCTATTTCTAGAGTGACTAATTCAAGAGGGTTGTGTAATCTAATGCCATGAGTTTATAACCTGCTGTAGCCATTTGTTCCTTAGAAGGTGTGTCCATAAGATGCTCGGCTACCTCCTACATCTCTCTTAATCTGGCTTACTGAAAATAATAATAATATCTATAATAATAATACAGTTTTGAGGGGTTTTATTTAGATCTGCTCATAACTGAAATCTTTTAGCATGTCACAGACAGCTGGTGGCTAGCAGCATTGCTGACATTCTTTGAGAGTTCTTTTTGGTTTTATATTCGCCTGATTGTCGTGTGCATGCATAAGGAAGAAGAAAGGAGGACCAGTTTTTGTTTAATCCAAGGTGATCAAAAGAAGTCCCCAATAACAGTACAGACTGATTTTGACAGTGATGGGTATTTGCAAGATATATGAGCCTTGCTCTATTTTACGTTTTCTTTCTCATTCTTTTTTCTCTTTGATGTAGCAAAGTTTTAGTTTTATTCAGACTACTTCATTCATATTTTAGACCACTATTCCCTAGTTCCTTCGTCATGAGAAAAAGCCCCCAAATGTTGTTACCAGATTTGATTAAAAACAAAATCCATCTTTTTCTGTAAATAGCCATTTTACCTAGTAAATGCATTTACCATTAATGCATTTTGTTTTTGTTTCACTGTTTGGATTTTGTGTGAGTTCTGCATTTCCATGATTATGAATCTGAGTGGTAGTCCTTCAAGACAGTGTAGTTCAAATAAACCCCATGGGTGGTTGTCTTTCAAAGAGTCTCACTTACCATTCTTACTACTCATCTGTTTATTTAAAATTCTTTCCTTTCCCCCTTTTATCATTACACATGTCAAAATCTATTTTGAGTGCTGCATTTTTTATTATTATTTTCATTATTATTGCATGGGTGAATATTTATATGTAGTACTAGGAATAAAGATTTTTTTCCTGGTACTTTATTATAGGGCTTTGGGAACATCCTTGATTTGTTGAGTTGCAAAGGGATATGTTTAAAAGAGAGGGAACTTGTTCAAAACTAGGAAAACAGAAAGAATCCGGAGTCATTAATGAACAAGAAGTTAAGGAATAACAGACATCGATTTAAGCAACCAGAGTACTTTGTTTTTTATTACTACTTTCCTGGTGGCCTGGGCTCACTCTCTTTTTGTACAGATTTTTAAAAGGTCTGTGTGTGTGTGTGTGTGTGTGTGTGTGTGTGTGTGTGTGTAGCTATACATAGCCCAGTGGGGCAGAAAAGGGTATCAAATCCTTTGGAGCTGAAATTCCAGGCATTTGTAGCTAGTGTTAGGATTTGAACTCTATTTCTAAGATAGACCAGTAAGAGCTCTGAATCTGTGAGACATCCCTCTGCCTCCCTGGTTCAAAATTTTGAATTAGTTTTGATTTGAAATCTTACATATCTAAGTTCCATGTGATAATGACATATTATTACTTCCAGGTGCAAAATGAATGATAGTTGGTGGTTTAAATGATGAACGTCCACTTGGTTTCCAGTTGGTGCTGTTTGGGGAAGCTTTGGTATGTCACTGGGGGCGTTAGAGTTTTAAGACTCCTGCCACTTTAGGTCTGTTTTCAGCTTCCTGTTTGTGGTCCAAGATTCCAGCTCCAGCTCCCATGTCTGCTGCCTGCTGTCCCCACCACTGGGGACCCTAGTTCTCTAAAACTGTAAGCCCAATGTAAACTCTTTTATCAGCTGCCTTGGTTGTAATGTTTTATCACAGCTGTTGTAAAGTGTTCGCTCTCGTTTGCTCTTTGTGGTGATGTAACAAAGGTAACGGCATCCTTTGTTCAAGTGTTCACTGTGACTGTGCTCTGTTCTTTGTGATTACGGTCTGCAGTAGTGTGCTGGTGATGGTTTATCAACTGACTTTCAGGGCTAGCATGAGATGAGTGATATGTAGCATTTGCTGATTACCATGGTGACAATACTTTGGCCACAGACAATTCCAGCCTACTTGTGTGGTGTCCCTAAGCAGAAGACTGGCAAGTATGTGCAGATAACAATTGATATAAATAACTTCAATTGGGAAGGACAATAAGATGCAGTCAAATAATTAGGAAGTGTTTAAAGTTCTTATTATAATTGTTTTTTTAACAATTCACTTAATTGTAATTTTATATAATTAGATGTTTAATAATAGGTATGCTTTAGCAGTCTTTCAAAAACAGTGCCCAAAAGCAAGCAGCAGGCTGTCCTGAGCTTGCCCACGCCAGCTTTAGCACACAGTTGGAGATTTATTATGGCACTGAGTCTGTACCTGGCATCTGTTTCTTTGATTATTGTCCTTGCTCTGGAAAAATGGTGATGCTTAGTTCTAGAGATATTCTCATTTTCATTATCATCACCATCATAAATGTACATTTAAAATAAACTGATTAAGTTTGACAGAATGCTTATTTTGTATTAAACAGCTTAAAAATAGTTGATCATTGCTACTGAGTTAAAAAGATAGCAAGTATAAGTCATGGGAAGAAAGAGAAATACCCACAGAAGCTGCAAAGATGGTTGAGATCTGCACTAGTCCTGTAGAGGACCACTGTTCAGTTCTCACATCCACATCAGCCTGACTTAGCAGTTAAGATCTGTACTAGTCCTGTAGGGGACCACTGTTCAGTTCCAATGTGACACTCAGCCTGTTCACAGCCACCTCCCACTTCAGCATCTGGGGGTCTAACACCCTCTTATGGACTCCTTGGACACCTCTACTTATGTGCATATACCTACATAAGGACACTCACAGAATTAAAAATAATAAAAGCAATGTTTATAGAAATATTCAAAATGTAAACATTTGATAACAAGGCTAAAATGTTATATTTGTGCAAGTTAAGATTAAGGAAAAAGCTGTCTCCTTTTATTATTAGTTCTGCAATACTTTTGATGGGAAGTATTAAAGTAAGTGAGTAAAATAAGACTTACTTGAGTCTTGCCCCCTTTCTCTCTCAGTGTTTGAATAAATAAGTGATAGTGATTTTAGGTAATTTGAAGGTGAGATATTCCTTTGTCACAGCACACAGGAAAGCTATGATTATCATATTGTTATAAAACAAACTAGCTTCAAAGATCAAGGGGCTTTCCCATATTCCATACAGAATGGACTCAGACCCATTGGGAACTGACGCGTGTCGGGCTGAAAGTCTCAAGAGGCCAGTTCAGGCTGACAATAGGTGCTAGTTTTGCCACTTGACACCCATGCATGTCTTCTGAGTTCCTTTTCTGTTAGGAACAAAGAATAATACTTGGAAACATCCTAAGCTTTCTTCAAAGGCAGACACTCTACAATGTGACCTTTTCTATGAGTAGATTAGTAGAGAACGTGCTAGCTGAGCCTGCCCGAAAATGCATGTCCTGAATCTCATTCTAGAACTTTCAAACATACAAGGACAATAATCACCAGCTCAGTAAAGAATGCTTCTCCCCAGAAGTGTGGAAAAGGGGCTGGTGGGGAGGCTCAGCAGGTACAGGCACTAGCCCTCAATCCTCATCAACTCCCATCAACTGTCCTCTCGTCTCCACGGGTGCCCACTGGTGTGCCTACAGTGTACACACTTTCATAAACAAATTTAATAAAAGTACTTTTAGATTTACCAGGGAGAAGTGATTCCTCCCCTCTGTCTTAAGATGGAGATCCCACATAACACATGACTTGGCTGACTTTCACCTTGATCTGAAATTGAAAGTCAAATGTAACAGGTCTTTGCTAACAAATGTGAGTGATATTTCTTTCCCAATACTCTACATCTTTGATGTTTTCTTTATTTTGCATATATATCATTATTTATGAGCAACTTCAAGTTTTCTAAGTTAAAGTAGGGCATAAGTCATCCACTACTTAAGTACAAAGAGATGTTAATAGAGAAAGTAATATGCGTATGTGATGTATGCTCTGCTGCTCAGTAGACTGGTTGTAAACCCGACCCTATTCATTCTTTGTATCTGTATTTCCCCCTCTGCACTCATGAGCAAACATTTATTTATTGTTTTTGAGAACTTCATCCATGAATTCAATATTTGCATAATTTCTCCATCTCCTCCCTCTAGATCCCCCCATTCCCTCTCAGATTTATGACTTCTTTATTATTGTGTTACACATTGTGTTACATGTGTGTATACCCATCCACATGTTTATATATAAATACAACCTGCTGAGTCTATTTAGTGTTGCTTGTATGTATATGTATATTTAGGGCTGATTACTTGGGATTGGATAACCTATCCCTGGAGAAGAATGATTCTCTATTCTTTATCACTTTCTTTCATAGTGCAATATTGTGATATGGCTTAGTGGTTCAATTAGTAGCTACTGGTGCTTGGAATTTCATGGGAAACAGTATGTTGATGAGGAGATAATATATGGCAAACTTGTGGGAGTCCTTCCCATCACTATGGAGAGAAGAGGAACAGTGGTACCCAGACAGAAAGCATGTGGCCAGGCCACAGAATAGAATCTCACCATCCTAAAGATTTTGTAGCTTTGGAGCTCAGTGCTCTTAGTATCCCTCTCCCCCTTCTGACCTCAGCAGAGTTTTCTGCTGGTGACTTTGCATTCAAGGTCAAGAAGCAGAGAACATGCCTATGTTGACTTAATCTGGGAAATCCTTCATAGCCCTTCCAGAGGCTAACTTAATCTACATAATCCCCCACAGGCAGGGCTAGATGCTTAGTTCCTAGTCTATTCTAGGTCCTGTTGCTTTGAGAATCAGTATTAACTACCACACCCTGCACATGAGCCCTTACGAAGCTCAACAGCTGAGTGATCTCATATGCTGCCTCATTCTCAAGGAACTTAGAGTTAGTGCATGAATATGATTGGCCCAGGGAGTCCTGGTTCTGTTCAGACAGTAAGTTCTGCATGTTCGCCTCTGGCTATGCTGTATGCAGATAATATTTACATTGTGCTTTTCAAACTCTTTTTTAAACTAGTCATTAGATTAAGAACTTTATATTGTAGAATCTGAAGCTTTCTTAAGAAAATAAACTAGTTTACATATTATTAATAATTAAAAACATTCAAAGAGTTGTAGCATATGGGAAAACTTTTCTCAATTAAAAATAATTTTATTACAAGAGTCCAGGGAAAACATTCTACTCTATTTCATATTTAAATACATTACTGAAATAAATTCTTACTTTATTGATAAGTTTATTGCCTGAAAGAAAATATAACCAGATTAAAGTTAAAAAAATATTTTATACTATGATGAACTACAAGCTTCCTATTTCCTTTGTTGTTACTGTATTAAGTTACTTTCATAAAAGAGAGTTATTAAATGATTTTACCCAAAGTATATACCTGTGAATAATAATACTAGCTTACTTGGAAATTATATTAAAAGTGGTATAAAGAAGAAAAGGTGGAAAAGTAAATGCAATAAAAATTAATTTATAAGTAGATATCACTCTCTGCTATTTGTAGGCTTTTTTTTTACTTTATTTGTTAAATGTATTAAATATTACTTTGTAAGGCCTAATAAATTTTGAAATTTTAAGATGAAGTTGGTTGCCAAATCCATGTTTCTACATCAAACTATTATTATTTTATTTTAATTTATTTCATTTTTGAGAAATGGCATTGACTCAATGAGAAGAGAACAGTCCTATGTAATTTCAAACCATTCTTGTTTAGGCGACTTAGAAAGATATGAAAGTCATTGTAAAAGTAAGATAACTTTGTTTATTGTTTCATCTACATCGAATGTGGTTTTCCTGGCTCATCTATGGCATTGCAGGGGGGTGAAACTGCCTGTGTGTACACTGACTCTGTGGAGCTGTCCCTGGCAGTCATCTCTGCTTCTGTGTTTTATATTTGCATTCATCCAGCTCTACCTGTGCTTCTCTGTGCTCCTCGTTGGGAGAGGGCGGAATCTTTGTGTCTGATGCTGTTTCAGAATATTCTGAAGTATTTAGCATACATCAACCATTTTATTATTTTTGCCTGCTGTATCTCATTCTCCTGGCCTGTATAGAACCATTAGTGTTGGAATCCTGATTGTATTCCTCACAGTACCTTACACAGTGTTGGGGCAAATGACAGAGAGAGAGCTTGTCTTATGGAATTTTAGGTAGATCTTCACCCTGTGCCACGTGATGGGGGCTGTGTGAGATAGACATTTAGGGCCCGAGGGGTTTCTAATGAAGGAGTTGGAAAAGACTCCTGAAAAGGGCGGTTGGGAGGGGTGAGATCAGTCTACTCACTGCAACATTTGGTCTAAGCACAGAGAAATGTTTGCTTTTCTGCCAACCTTATGATACACATTAGTGGACTGGTGGATTCCTGTTTTGTTACAATTGAGACTTTCTTCATAGCCCCCCCAGCCACCCCCCCACACGCACAAGCTGTCGGTGAAATAAACAAAGCAATTAAAAAACCCTAAAGTCTAAAATAATGTCAATATACACCACAGTTCTGGCTCTTTTTGTTTTCTCCTACTTAAATTGATAAACTTCCAAATATATTGACTCTTTCTTTTTACCTTTACTATTAGCTTTGCTTAATATTTTCCTTCAACTTAAGCCATATGTTGAAAACTTTCATCTCTGAGTAATGCCATTGTTCCTTCTTTTTTCTCGTCGTCTTCTCCTTCTCCTTCTCCTTCTCCTTCTCCTTCTCCTTCTCCTTCTCCTTCTTCTTCTTCTTCTTCTTCTTCTTCCCTTTATTTTTATTCATACCATTGATACTCAACCCTGTTTGTAATTGATGCCACTCCAAACTGGTTACACTGGTCCGCTGGATGACAGTTTGATTTTGTAATTTAAAAAATCTTGATAACTGTACAATAAAGCATGTAAAGTGTTTTTGAGTGTAACATCTATTGAATTTGAACTGAGGCCATGTACTAGCTACAGCAACCTCACATCCAGAGTCCATGGGAACTTTCTTTTTTTTTTTTTTTTTTTTTTTTTTTTTGACGATTCTGATAATCTTTATTAGATGCCACCCTCTTCATCAACCCACAGAGAAAAGCTGGATTCCTGTGTCAAAAAGACATGTTTGGGGAGAGGAGAAAACCCTGAATGAGTGACTCTCTGAGTGAGTGAGTGCTATTGACATGGACATGAGTATGTCAATGACACCATAGTCTCAGGCTCAGAGGGATGGCAAAAGTCTTCCTTGGGGGACTGAGTGAGAGGATTGACAGTGTGTGCAGAGAATAACTCTCTTTCTGCCCTGATACTTGTGACCTGAAGACTGCCCCCT
>CABHPP010100526.1:11956-26608 GCA_902168425.1 Peromyscus attwateri
TTTCATTCAGGTTCTTTTATACATCACTTTTTTAAACCTGAAAAGTTTTAATTAAAAACACCATAGAAATACTCAGATTCTTAACTATGTATGTGTTAATATTATCTTAATTGTCCTTATAGTTAAGACTTGTCCACTGACAGTAAACCAAAAGTATTTTAAAGATATTGTTAATTGCACTGGGCAAGAATAAGACCACTACCACAATTGTTGAGCCAAATTTGAAACAAGCTTTATTAGATACTAGCCAGGACAATGGACCCTGGCTAGGTCCATACCTGGGATTCCCAGAGTTCGAATTACATTATAAGTCCTGAATTACATTAGTGAAGGACTTATAAAGGCAAACCCCACAAGGCTGTGTTCTTCCAGCCTTTGTCCAGTCATAGGCAAGCATACATCCTGACATACTTCCTGCCTGTGTACTTCCTCCAAGCACACCCCACCAAGGTTTTGTTTTTTTCCTTTTTTTTTTTTTTTTGTTGTTTTTTTTTTTTTTTCTTTTTGGTTTTTTCGAGACAGGGTTTCTCCGTGTAGCTTTGCGCCTTTCCTGGAACTCACTTGGTAGCCCAGGCTGGCCTCGAACTCAGAGAGATCCGCCTGGCTCTGTCTCCCGAGTGCTGGGATTAAAGGTGTGCGCCACCGCCGCCTGGCCCACCAAGGTTTTTTACAGAAGTGAAAACAGTAACTTGTTATCTTACATGAACACCACCTCCTAGCACTCCAGGAACTTATCTGTCCTTGGAAAAGTAGGGCTTATAGGTTGGAGGCATTTTTGTTTTATAGATCTCTTAAGCACAGTAATTTAAACTTAAAACATAATGTTAATCCTCACAATGTTTTTCTAGATATGTGCAAAGTATTTTAATTAATGTATTTATTCTTAAAATGTACTTTTATGCTATTCATCCTTTGTGTCCTTTTTTGTTTTTGATGACCTACTAAGTCCAATTTATGCTGCCCATATTCTCCTAGCTGTGGAGTCACCACAATAGGGCATGGTGGATCACACCTTAAAGAAAACTGACTCTCCTTCCCTCAGAAGCCATCAGTTGCCAGTAACTTCTTAGTTAGGGATAGGGGCTAATGAGCCATTCCCCTCTCTGTGCTGGGATGTTGACTAGCTTGATCTTGTACAGGCAGCACAGCTGCTGTGAGTTCGTGGGCGCAGCATCCTGTCATGTCCAGAAGATACTGCTTCACTTCAGTCCTCCATAACCTCTGGCTCTTACACTCTTTTCACCCTACCTTCCTTGACAGTCCCTCAACCAGGGGTTGGGGAAATGATAGAGATATCTTATTTGTGGCTGAACACTACACTGACATTTATGCTCTGTGGTTTGATCAGTTGGGAATTTCTACACTATCCAATGTCTACTGCACAAAGTAACTTCTCTAGTGAGGTATGAAAGCTGCAATAATCTAAAAATATAGATATACGAATTTAGAAAGCAGTTTGATACTATTTCCACTTAGCAAAATAACATTAGTAGGTTTACCCATAGGGCCTGTGAACTTTGCAACCATAGATTCTCGGCCATATTTTCAGTACCAGGAATATTTCTTCTGTGGAATAGGCATCAAACCCAATCAGAATGTGGTTGGTTACCCCTATATCATCTGTGTCAATATCATACTTATCTTGCCACAGTCCAATATTATTGTAGGTCACAGGATTCACAGATAGGTTAAGACTGATGATGACATCCTCCCCATCCCCAGTAGCCTACACAGCATCTGCTGGAACCATGAAAGCTAGCAAGCAGGGAGGATTCTCTCTAGTTGGTACCATGTAATTTCTCAATGTCCTGTGACCAAAGTAGTAGTTGGTGTCTTCAGCAAGAGGGTCTTACTACCAAGTTCCAGTGGGTAACTAAGAGCAATGAGAATAATCTGTATTGTTTGGGGGATCTCCAGAATACCCCTAACCAATAACTCAAGGGGAGTATCCCACATATAACACTGGTCTTTTTATTTGACAACCTATAGCTTCTGGGAGTACTATCTTTCATATATGATTTACAACTTTGATGTAGCTGAGATTGATCTTGAATTCCTGATCCTTCTGCCTCTGCCTTTCAAGTACTAGAATTACAAATGTGAGCCACACACCTGTTTTAAAATAACAAAGGGTAATTCTTTTTACACTCATTCATGGCATATGGACGTTGAACATTATATCCAGTTTGATATACAGCCCTAATCCTTTGAGGCATTATGCTTTAACAATGAATGTAAAGAAAGAAATATATTTAATTGACTGGACTATTTGGATTCAGTATTCTATCATTTAAACATTCTCAAATGAAGAACAACAAAAGCCGTGTAAGAAACAGTAAACCAGCTTTGTTTTAACAGTGAAATTGGCCATAACTTGAATTACAAGGTACTATTGAATGTGGAGCAGATGCTAGATCAAATTTAGTGGGAAACACGTACACACACACAAATACACACACCGAGTCTGTCCACTAAGTGCTGCTACCTAAGAACAAACATTTTCATATAAGCAAATATATACCATATTTATCGTTCTGGGTCTGGGTTACCTTTCTCTGGATGATTTTTTTCTAGTTTCATTCATTTGCCTGCAAATTTCATGATGTCATTTTTTAACAGCTGAGTAATACTCCATTGTGTAAATGTACTACATTTTCTTTAACCATTCTTATGTTGAGAGACAACTAGGTTGTTTCCAACTTCTGGCTTTTATGAATAGAGCAGCAATGAACATGGTTGAGCAAGTGTCCTTGTGGTGAAGTGCTCTTTGGGTATATGCCCAAGAGTGGTGTAGCTGGATCTCGAGTAGATTAAGTCCCATCTTCCCAAGAAACTGCCATGTTGCTTTCCACAGTGGCTGTGCAAGTTTGCATTACCACCAGCAATGGAGGAGTGTTTCCCTTGCTCCACATCCTCAACAGCATAAGCTATCACTTGTGTTATTGATCTTAGCCATTCTGACAGATGTAAGATGAAATCTAAAAGTAGTTTTGATTTTCAATCCCATGATGACTAGGGATATTAGACATTTCTTAAAGTGTTCTCAGTCATTTGAGTTTCATCTGTTGAGAGTTTTCTATTTAGGTCTGTATCCCCATTTTAAAAAATTGGATTATTTGAGGTATTTAATATCTAATTTCTTGAGGTTTTTTTTATGTTTTATAAATCTTTATTGACAAATAATTCACATAATATACAATTTGGTAGAATTTAGTCCAGCATCCTCATAGGGCCATGACACCATCACCACTTTCTATTTTAGAACATTGCTGTCTTCAATTTCATACATACATATAATGTATGGTGATTACATTCCGCCTTATTTTTTTTAATGAACCTAATATTTGCAATTGTAACTGTTTTTAAGTTCACAATTCAGTGGCATGAAGTACATTCAAGATATTAATTATACTCATGATATTCATTAATTACACTTATGATATTAATTACATTTGTGGTATTCATTGATTACATTCACAGTATCCATTCAATAACTATATTTATGATATTCACTAATTACATTAATTGTATTGATTTTTTACATTCATGATAGTATGTCCCGATACTACTGTTCGTTTGTGGGACTTTTCCCTCACACAAAACAGAAACTCTGTATTTAGGAAATCATTGCTCTATATTCCTTTCTTCTCCATCTTGAGATAATGTCTAATCTTTCTGTCTCTATGAATTCGTATATTCTATATATTTCATTTTAAATTATAATCTGTTTTTATGTTCAATCTATCTGTGTATTATTTCTCCTGCAGTTGTACATAAAATGTTTTTACATTTAAAAAAGGGCAAATACTATAGAATTGTATTACATGAAATATATTGCATTTCTTGAGTTCTTTATATATTTTGGCTATTAATCTTCTTTTGGATATGGAGTTGGTGAAAATCCTTCCCACTCTGTCAGCTGCCACTGAATAACATTATGCTTTGCCTTACAGAGATGTTTCAGTTCATGAGGTCCCATTTAGTAATTGTTGATCTTAAGAATTTTTTATCTATTAGTTCTTCCTGCTCAGTAACTGTATCTTTAAAATACATCTTTATCTCTAAAGAACCTTCACTCAATGGCATCTGTATACATGTCACTGGTTTTGCCCATGAATAAATTGAGAGGGCCATGATACGAGGCTTAATTTTTATACTTCATCCTTTTGTTAACATAGTTTTATTTGTCTTAATTGGGTTATTGGATTTTTTTTCTCAAAAATGTCAAAGAGCTAGGCATAGTGGCACATGCCAGCAATTCCAGCACTTGAGAGGTAGAAGCAAGGAGTATCAGGAGTTCATGGCCAGTTTCAGCTACACAGTAAGTTTGAAGATGGCTTGAACTTCATGAGAGCCTATCTTAATGCAAAACAAACAAAATCATAGTAGACAGACTTTCCTGAGCTAATCCTGAGACTTACCTCTGTGAGTTACACAGAGCCTAAGGCTTGGCCTACCTTAATCCATTGAGGTACCAACCCAGACTGTGACTACAAGTCTGTCATGAAGAAAACTTCTACAGAGTAAATAAAGGGTAAATATAAAATAGACAAGAGAGGAGTCCCATGTGGCATCCTTCGTTACAAACTTTACTTTTGCTTTGTTCAAATTCACTATTTTTGGGGGTGGGGGTGGTTCAAGACAGGGTTTCTCTGTGTAGGCCTGACTGTCCTAGAACTCCCTCTGTAGGCCAGGCTTGGCCTCGAACTCAAAGATCCACCTGCCTCTGCCCCTTGACTGGTGAGATTAAAGGCAGACACCACCACTGCCCAGAAAATTCACCTTTTCTTAATTATTGTTTTACCATAGATTTTTGTTTAGTTGGTTGGTAGGTTAGTAAGTTAGTTTGGTTTGATTTTTTCTTATTGAAGTTTAAACCCACGATCCTGTACTTGGTGTTCAAATGCTCTATACTGAGCTATGTCTCCAGCCTGGATGGTTTGTATTAGAATTATTTCCTAGATTTTCTCCCCTGTATTATGTGCATATATCCATATACTTATTGGTTTTTATGACAATTATCACGTAAATACACACATAATAAATTTAAAAAGTAGCTCATAGGCATGAAAATGCCAAGCTTAACAAAGCAGCAGTCAAATGCACATAGTTAAACATCACCTTGACTAACCAATCTTGTTATTCATGGTGCCAACTCAGTTAATCAGTGTTCGTGGCTTGGATACTGAACTGGAGATTAATGGCAAAGTGGAAGCAATTGTAGGATCCAGATTTTTAAGACAAACACACATCATACCCCAAAAGGCATGCATGGAATCAGTGTAGTCAGTCGTCTGTGGTGATGTACTTTCAGTGTTCTCCTTCACTGGGCCACTGTGAGCAGCCACTGGAGCTGACCACTTACTGATCAGGGAAGACTGGCCTCTTACCAAGGCCTCCTGAACCTCTTGTAGTCACATTTATCATTTGAAGAGCTGGACAGAAGACTATGAAAGGGTGTTTTTGTCTGAAACTTTCAAATGTAAAGTTTTTTATTTCTCTAAATTAATTTGTAAAACAGATAGGTTAACTATATAGTTGCAAGAAAGCATATTACCATAGCTACACTCGTCTCAACTTGGCTGTCAAATGTCAATTGTACAGCATCAGATTTCCCTTAACCTCATGGGCCTTGAATGCAAAATAAATTGAGATGTGACTTGAAAACTGTATTGTTCTCTTGCCACTGAAGGACATTTTCGTAGGGAAGAATCTTACTCTGGTACATCCCTTATGTGATTTACTTTCCTCCCTGTGCAATGGATAAAAAACAGGTGTGTGTGTGTGTGTGTGTGTGTGTGTGTGTGTGTGTGTGTGTGTGTGTGCGCGTGCGCGCATACCCATGCATATGTGTGGGGGCTGGTGATTAGGTCAAAAATGAAAGTAAATAAGTATCTGAGGAAGTGACTAAGTCAGTCACATCCTTAAATGGCATCAGAAGAATGTCAGATGACTCCTGTTTTCTTCTTTGATTCCATGAGAGACAGAAAAGAACCCTGACCTCTAAAACACATAACCTCATAACTGCTTCTGCCTTCAAAAGCCAAAACTAGGTGGTGATTTGCTCATAGCTCATGGCCCATCATGTCATGGGTCGTGTGGTCCCACATGTGAACAGGAAGGTGAGAAGGGGTGAACTCTCACCTTGGTTGTACCATCCATCAGAGAACAAATGGAGCAGATCCATTTGTGCAGCTGAACACGGAGGTGAGGGCCATGTCCTCCTCACACAGGGGCCTTTGTCTCCCGGACATGATCTGGCATTAGGAGGGGATGCACTGGGCCTCGACTTTGTAGCAAATTACTAACCCATTATCACACTAGAACATAGGATCGTTTATCTTCTAATCCAGAGTGTCACCTGTTCTTCATTTACCAGTCAATAATCATTAATTATGCTCTGTGGAAATTTAAACAAAGCTCATTCCCTCTGTTAGAAACCAGTAAACTCTTTAGCAATAACAAATAAATCTGGAATTGTATATCCTTTCCCTCTCCATTCCCAGACTGGAGTCTGGCACAGTATGAACTGTAGAGGAAATGCCTAGAAATTGATAGGTCAAAGGCCCCAAATAGTCTGATGGAAAGAAAAGAGCAGACTCTTGGCTCTGACTCCCTTGAAAGCAAGAGGCTCCCACTGGTCTCCATTCCTGCCAGGAACATACAAGTCCTAAGGACCTGGCCTTGCCTCATGTAGACAGACCTACAGCAACCAGAAGCCACTCTTGTCCTTTTATTTCTACTAAGCCTTTGTTTCTTTCCACATGAAAAAAAAAGAAAGACAGGAAGAAAGAAAGAAACCCACAGGAGATCTGAAGAAAAAAGAATCAGCTGAGTGGTCCTGAAATTTATACGAAAATGTTATTTTTAGAATGGAAAGCTGAGTGAAACATACTTGATTATATTTACCCTGTTCACACCTAATCCCTCAGACAAATATTTAAACATAATTCTAGCTAGAAACATAATTTTTCCTAAAACTCTAGAAATAGTTTGACAAAAGCCAAAACCTATGTGTCTGTGTGTGTGCATGTATGCATATGCATTCATATGTTGTGCCTTGACATGCTTTAGACTTTCACCCAATCAAGGGAGGTAAAAGGGTTGCCTTAGTTGGGAAGGGCACCAAAGGGCAGTTTGGGACCAGGTAGGGCACAGTGCTTTGTGTGGTTGGTTGGTTCACAGTGAGACAGCAAGATCTCATCCTAGCAACTAGACTCAGGATCCTAGTCCAGAACATGGGAATAGAGGTCAACTTCCTGAGACAGATTAGGAGAGATTATACATTCCAGGTTATGAGGCGCATAATCAACCAGAGCCTACAAGGAGCCCCAGGCCTGTAGCTCGTATGTGAATACCAGCTACACCTATGTTTTAAAAAATGTTTTGGTTTTTGTTGTTGTTGTGTTTTGTTTTGTGTGTGTGTGTGTGTGTGTGTGTGTGTGTGTGTGTACATGGGCGCAGGTGCTCATGGAAGATAGGTCAGATCCCTGGAGCACTGGAGCAGGCTGTCAGTACTGCCTGATGTGAGGGCTGGAAATCAAATTCTTGTCTTCTGGGAGAGCAGTGAGTAGTCTGAAACCCTGAGTCATTTCTCTAGCCTCATAGTCTATATCCCTAAATTTTATTTATTTTTATTTATTTATTTTATATATTATTGTGTGTATATATGTATATATAAAATATACCTGTATAGTTGATATGTAATTCTAAACTGTGGAAACAGTAGGCATACATGCTACTGATAAATGCTTTTCTAAGCAAATAGAGTCGATTGTGACAGTTTCTCCTAGTCTATGGTTCAAAATGCTGCTTCATTTGTGCCAACTTCTCTAACTCTCAGTGTGTAAATTTCTGCCACACTCTGAAGGTTGAACAACCAGTGTTGACAACTTGTTAAAATGCTAGTAGTTTCTATTGTGTGACTCTGTTAACTATGTGTCTTTTTTACTGCTAACCTTTCCACATCATTGTTGAGAAATGGGGTTCTACTTTTGAGGACTTTTAAAAGATTTTTTTCTTGTCTGCCATCTGTGACATGAAGGACACTTAAACAATGCCTCTGGGATTATTCTTACATTGATATTCTATACAAAGGCTATTTACTGGATATTGATAACATTTTCCTCTTAAGTTGTGGTCTGGAGACCTACTGTGTAGCAGTCTCCTGGTCTGCTGAAGATAAAGATTCCTAGAGTCCATGACTGAACCAAGTGTTCATACCAAGATGTTCTCCAAATTTTTTTCTGATGTACATCAAATTATGAGAGCCATCTTCAGTAATTAGAATACTGCATTAAATTCACATTCATTTTTAGCTCTCACACTCATTTTCTAACTCTAACTTCCATATCCAATCATGTGCTTTGATAATATTACATTCCCACAGTGATCATGAAGTAACTCTCACGTGACTTTACTTCTTTCTTTCTAGGCTATGTGGCTGATGTTGCAAAATGATGAGCCAGAGGACTTTGTCATAGCTACTGGGGAAGTTCATAGTGTCCGTGAATTTGTTGAGAAATCGTTCATGCACATCGGAAAAACCATTGTGTAAGTACACCTGCTGGGTGCTTGCTACTTGCTCACCAGGTATTTGTTGCTCATGCTCTTTCACTTGATTCTGCTTCCCATCTCCCTCTCTCAGTCTCCTGCAAAGCAATATCGGAGATCCTTTGTGAGTCTCATATCCAACTCCAGTTAGGGTGTCAAGTCTTTATCAGCTTCTATACCAGTTTTCTCAGGATTTACTTTTATTTTTTAATTTTTAATATATTTTTCAACTTAAAATTTATAGTAATTTCTGTGTTGTATAATGACTTTACTACAGTTAACTGTATCCTTTTTTGACACCAGTGTGAAAACATTGCTCAACATTTCTCAATACCTTCTTATATACATATATATGTGTATATATGAACACATACACAAAGTGGTTTTTAGACACAAGATTTTTCTAGTGTAGCTCTGGCTGTCCTGGAACTTTCTCTGTAGACTGGGCTGACCTCAAACTCAGAGATCCACCTGCCTCCACCCCGAGTGCTGGGATTAAAAGTGTGTACCACCACCACCCAGCTTATATTTTAAAAAACAGAAACCACTGAAAATTTAGAAAAGAGTTTATGTGTTATACTTTTCTTTTCCCTGAGCCATTAAGAGTAACTGTGACTTAATATTCTGTCATCCTGTACTTGTTTGTATACCCTACAAACAGTGACTTTCTCTTATCTAAATGCAGTAAGCAATCCATCCCTGGAAACAGAAACCGATACATTGCTGCTGTCCAGCCTGTGGATCCCACCTGTGTCCCAGCAGTTGGCATGCTGTCTTCATGCTGTCCTTCATACAAGCTCACCTACTGCAACATGTGTACTACTCATGCTTGTGGCATCTCACAAAAGTTTATTGAATATGAAAACAATTGTGATAAATCACTACAGAGAATTCTTTTTCCAGTTTAATTATAATATCCAGTTTGATGACATTTATTACATTCACAGTGTTATATGACCATCACCACTATCTATTTCCAAACTTTTCCATCACACTAGGCAATACAAACAATAACTCCTCCTTTCGTTCTCCTATCTGATAATTTCTACTCTATGAATTTGCTTGTTCTAGGTAGCTCCTGGCAGTGTAATCTTTCACATGTGGGTTTTTTTTTTTGTCTATCCCTTTTACTTATCATAATGTTTTAAAAATTCATCCATGTGGTAACATTTCATTTCTTTTTTTTAAAGACTGATAAGCAGCTGGATGTAGTGATATAACCCTATAATCCCTGAACTCAGGAAGCTGTCAGGAATACTAGGGGTGGAAAGCCAGTCTGAACTACATGTCTAACAAGATCCTTTTTCTTAAAGACAGAAAGGCTGAATAATTTTTTTATTGTGGCTGTATGTCATATTTTATTAATCCATTTCTGTGTTGCTTGGACATCTGAGTTCTTTTTACCTTGTAAGCTATTGCCAATAACACTAATGTGAATATTAATTCACAAATACCTACGTTGGTCCTGCCTTTGGTTCTTTTGTGTGTTATATTTAGGTGTAGAATTTGTATGTCATATAGTAATTACATTTAATTTCTTAAGGTTCAGATAAACTATTTTCCAAGATTCTTTTTTTAAAATAGAAAAAGATTATGATTTCTGGCCATGATGAAATAAAAGAAACTAGACTTAAACTTTTATTTTTATTTATTTATTGGTTTTGTTTGTTTGTTTTTGTTTTTGAGACAGACAGGTTTCTCTTCAGAGCGATATCTGCCCTGGGACCCTCTGTAATGATCAGGATGGCCTTGAACTCACAGAGATTCACCTGCCTCTGCTTCCCAGAGTGTTGAAATTAAAGGTGTGCACCCCCATGCCTGGCTATACTTGACCTTTTAACTTAACTGGTAAACTAGATAAAATACATGAAAAAGTTGTTTTAGGCATTGGACAAAGACAATACAGGACTATGGTCCCTAATATAATATCAGGATCGAGTTCTGAATTGCCCTGACCCTTTTCCTGGGGTCATAGTGAGCCCCATACAAGTTTAGAAATGGACGCCCCCCAAGCTGAGAACTGTACTAAGATTCTGAAGGACCTAGACTTTGTGGTACAGAGCTTTAGAAAGATGGAATTTATTTAAAAAAAAAAAAAAAGCTTCAGAGATCTTCACAGAGTTCTTCTTGAATCTTTGCTTAATAATACTAAGGTGTAGGTATATGACAAGCTCCACAAGCTTAGACAAAGAACACCCTTGAAGCAAAGAGCTGACTTTTTCTTCAAGTTCACTCAAGACTAGATCCAGACATCTGTGATGGAGCATCCTGAAGATCACTCAGTGCAATCAAGATTCCAGAAGGCTCTGCCTCAATAACAGGAAAGGCTACTCTAGAGTCAGAGTAACAAAGTTTAAATAGAGGTCTTCAGCGGCTCTACTAGAACACAAATAACAGCTTCTGGCCATTATGAAGCCCAGAAGTCTTCAAAGGGAATGGTAAAATCTTGACACTGGACTACATATAATTCATTATATTCAGGTTTCAGTCCAATATTAGTAGGTATGTCAAAAAGCAAGAAAACATAACCACGTAACCCACAGCAGTCAAACACTAGAATAGCAGTCAAACACTAGAAACAGACTAAGAACTAATGAAGGTGATATAAACACACAAAGATATTAAAGATAACTGTTGTGTGTTTTTAGAAAGACATAGGCACCTTGGAGAGAACATATTTTTAAAATTAGGTGGAACTTCTAGAGATAAAAAGCCAAGCATTTGTAATAAAATTTTCATTATTGACATTGAGCAGATTACATACTGGGAAGAACACAGAATGTGTAGACACAGTGCTGGAAATGACTCAAAAGAGGAGGGAAAAGTGGTTTCCTGAGGGGGTTACCAAGAAAAGTGATTGGTATCATTGAAGTCACTGAGGCAGGGGGTATGCACAGAAGGAGTTAAGGAAGAATCATTTTCTTCCCTGATTTGATGAAAGTGTGGATCTAGGACTCATAATAAATCTCAAGCAGAATAAATTCAAAGAATGCTCAGTATACCTCATAATACATGGAGAAGAAATGCTAAAAAGAAAAGCTTGGTTTGTTTTGTCTGTTTGTATTGTTTTCCTATGAGACAGGTCTTATGCAGCCTGGGCAAGGCTCAAGCTCTCTAAGTAACAAAGAATAACCTTGAACTCCCAATCCTCCAGCCTCTCCCTTCACAGTCCTAGGGTTACAGAGGTGTGCCACTACAGCTCCTTTTATTCTGTGCTAGGGGTCAAGCCAAGGATCTCCTGTATGTTATTTAACACAGTCACAAGATGCAGGGTCTATACATAAAAGTCAATTACATTTAAGCATTAAAAACAATTACAACTGAAATAAAAAAGCCACTCATAGGAAATTAGAAAAAAAATGACACTCTCAGAAGTGAATTTAACAACACATGAAGTATTTATATATTCAGTTTGCAGAAGACTTTGGCAAAACCCTAAATAATGAGAAATACATCATGTTGTTGGCTTGAAGAACTCAACGTTGATGTTTGCTTTCTTCAAATCAATGGACAGATTCAGTGTAATCCAGTCAGAGTGACATGTGTTTTTAAAAATAGAAGTTAGCAAGCTGAGTCCGGCACAGTAGATTACATCTGTATTCCTGCCACCAGGGAAGCGGAAGCAAGAGGATTGCAGATGGAGCCAGCCTGAGCTACATCACAAGCAAACCCTTCAGATGAAAGAGCAGGGAATTGGGGGCAATTGTAAATTTCACCTGGAAATGCAGAGGATCCAGGGTTGTTTTAAAAAAGGCCAAAACTGTAGAACACTTATTGCTACATTTTAAGGTTTCTTTAAAGCTTAAACTGTATGGTGTTATCATGAAGCTCCACCCACAGACCAACAGAATACAATAAAAATTATATAAAAAGATCCATGTTTATATGGCCAACTGAATTCCCACAAAGATGTGAACATAATTCAGTTGGAAGTAGATTGTCTTTTCAAGAGATAGTGCCAGAACAAATCAGTAATGGCAGGGATGGGGTCAGATGAAAGTCATATACTTCATACCATAAAAAATTGGATCATAGATCTAAATGTTAAGAAACAAAACTAAAAAAAAAGTCTAGATAAAATGCAGTAAAAAAAAGTTTTATAAGCTTGGTAGATTTCTAAATGGTTTTGTTACTGAGTTGATGTACTTTTTTTTTTTTTAAATGCTACTCAGTCTGATTGAAGTGTTTTCTTTTTCTTTTTTAAAGATTTATTTATTTATTTATTTATTTATTTATTTATTTATTATACAGTGTTCTGCCTACATGCATGCTTGCAGGCCAGAAGAGGGCACCAGATCTCATTATGGATGGTTGTGAGCCACCATACGGTTGCTGGGAATTGAACTCAGGACCTCTGGAAGAACAGGCAGCGCTCTTAACCACTGAGCCATCTCTCCAGCCCCAAGTTGATGTACTTTTTAAAGATTATATTTTACTTTTTAATTATGTGTGTGGGTGAGGGGAGTTGTGCATGTGACTGCAGATGCTCTCAGAGTCCAAAAAAGGTCATTGGATCTTCTGGATCTGGAATTACAGGCAGTTGTGAGCAAAGGTCATTGGATCTTCTGGATCTGGAATTACAGGCAGTTGTGAGCTTCCTGATATGGGTACTGAGAACCAAACTCAGGTCTTCTACAAGAGCTGAACATGATCTTAGCCACTGAGCCTTCGCTCCAGCTCTGGCTTATGAATTCTCAGGTTTGATAGTTGTAGTAGTATCCTAGTCTGTGCCTTGCTGCTCGAGTTTTGTTATGGTACCTTCTCAAATAGCAAATATATTTTTGTAGTTTAATTTATCACTTTATGTCATTTATGTTGTGTACATGTTCTTGTTGAATGTATAGGTCAATATGGGGAAAAAGGTGAAGATTTCTTATGCCAGGAAAGGCAGGGATGATTTTTTTTTTTTTCCGAGACAGGGTTTCTCTGTGTAGCTTTGCGCCTTTCCTGGAACTCACTTGGTAGCCCAGGCTGGCCTCGAACTCACAGAGATCCGCCTGGCTCTGCCTCCCAAGTGCTGGGATTAAAGGTGTGCGCCACCACCGCCGGGCGGGATGATTTTTTTTAATGGAGGTTGGGGTGTCATGTCAGTGGTAGTGCCTGCCAGCTGTGTATGAGACCTAAGTTTAATCCTAAAACTAAAAGAGAAAACTATGGTTTTCATAAAATCAGTGGTATGATTTTAAATCTCTGCATTTTGAATGTGACCACTAACAAAAAATTGAGGCCATAGTCTGGAAGAAAAGGAATATATATATATATATATATATATATATATATATATAAATTTTTAACTTCAATAATTCAGCAATAAGAATATAAAGCAAGCCCAACATTGTGGTGCACAACTATAGTCCCAGAACTGAGAAGTCTGAGGCAAAAAGACCTGCTCAAGACCTTGTCTCAAAAGAGATAGGAAAAAAAATACACTAAAAAATGAGCAAATTTTTGAATAATACCTGTGCAAGAAAAAAATGGTCAGTGTGATTGGGTATTTGAGCAAAGCACATTGAAATGACAAACTAATGCCCAAATTCTCCTTTTAGAATGGCCAGAATACAAAAACTAACCACGCTAAGCGTTGATAAAGATATGAAGTAGTGAAAAATAACAATACTGTGCAATCACTTTGAGAAATAGTTTTAATTTCTTATAAAATCTAACTAGTATTTACTATGCCACCAGCAATACTTGATTTTTTTTGGAGAATATTGAAAATATATACATAGCAACTTATAATGAATGTGCATAACAGTGTTATTTCTAATGACACATTATTTCCCCCCAAATCTAATCAACCAATATGTAGATAATCAAATGTAACACAACTCAGTGAAGAAAAGCTGTAAATTATTGATATATGTAATAATATCAATGAATCATTAAAAATTTTAATTATGCCTAAATGAAAGAATAAGATACAAGGAAGCATGTACTGTATTATTTAAATAATACTAGATTATTTAAATGATGTCCTAAGAGAAATGAATTGGTATGTCAGAAAACCAAGCAGTGTTTGCTCAAGCATGACTACTGGGTAAATGGCCATCTCTCACACCAAATGACAGCCTAGGAAACACATGTCTAAATATGGCGTGA
>CABHPP010100529.1:5000-12000 GCA_902168425.1 Peromyscus attwateri
GTACTCGTTAGACGAAGTTGGGAAAAAGCAAACTGATTTGAAATTACATGCTTCCCTGTCCATAATGGTTCCTGGAGGAACCATGTTATCATGGCTCGTCTGCTGTGTCAGCAGTAAGGTTAGTAGGGGATAGTAGGGATTTGAATTGGTTTTTTTTTTTTTTTTTTCATCTCAGAAACCAGCTGAAAACCCTTCTGCAACAATAAAATGTACTAATAATTTATTAAGGGTCAGATGGTTTATATCTCTGTACTGATGGGCTTGAAAACCATGTTCACGTGCAGCTCCCTGGGCCTTTTCATGTCACTGTCCATCTCACTTCATCGCTGTTCTAGCTTGGTGATCTCTGGAGAAGAACACTGCCTTCTGGCAGGGAGGGTGTGAACATCCGGGAGTGGCTGCTGTACAGAAGTGGTCAGAGTGTTGTCTGGGAACTTATTTTGTTAGTTTTATATTTTAGAGTGTACTTTTATCTTAGAATTAAACTGCCATACCTCTGATAAAGCTTATTCTGTCCTTACCACCTCGGAACTAATTGAATTTGAACTCTTAAGATAATTCCACTTAACAATTGTAATCACTTTCTCTTAAGCGCTTTAAACCCATCTATAAATTTGATTTGTTCAATCTTAATTTTAGGTGTTTATATGGTATATTGGTGCCTCTAAGAAGCAATTTTTTTCAACTTCAAATCAGAAGTGTGTCTATTATACATTTTCATTTTAATCCTGAACCTAATCTGCTAATCAATAGAATATGAATCATCCCAACTTTTCTTTTTTAGTTACCTATTTTTTATTAGTTCTTTGAGAGTTCTATACAACTACAATGTGTTTTGATTATGCTCACCTCTTTCCCAGCTCTTCCCCGATCCACTTCCCTTTCCAGCCCACCCTAACTTATATTTTTAAAGATTTATTCTCCATTTATGTGTGCTTGCATGTGTGTCTGTGTTGTGTGTCTGTGTGTGTCTGTATCTCTGTGTGGTGTGTACACATGAGTACAGATGCTCGTAGAAGCCAGAGGAGTCGATTTCTTTGGAACTGGAGTTATAGGCAACTGTGAGCCAAGCATTGTGAGTGCTGGGAACTGAACTCTGGTCCAGCAGTATGTACTCTTTTTTTGGGGGGGGGGCGGGGGGTTTGGTTTTTCGAAACAGGGTTTCTCTGTGTAGCTTTGCGCCTTTCCTGGAACTCTCTTGGTAGCCCAGGCTGGCCTCGAACTCACAGAGATCCGCCTGCCTCTGCCTCCCGAGTGCTGGGATTAAAGGCGTGCGCCACCACCGCCCGGCAGTAGTATGTACTCTTAACATCTAAGCCATCTATCTCTCCAGTCCTATCCCAACTTTTAAAACTTGGCATTTATCATTTTATACAGAGTGTAGTTTCCTTTATCATCTCTTTGGCTAAGTTGTCTTAGGATTGCAAAAACATTTTTCCTCTAGCAGAAGCATATTTAATAAGCTACAGTATTGGGTTGACAAAAAGAGACATTAAAATGGTTACTTCTCTGAGGGATTCATGCTTTCTTAGTCACTAGTGGACATATTTCAACATTTCTTGTTTGGTGGGGTCTGGGGCCACTTATCTTTTGCTCTTTCTCTTGGTTTGTTTATGGAAATTCTGCAGCTTCATTATAGTAACATTCGTTTCAGTAACTGAATTCTACATCTCTGAAGACATTTAGTATCTTCTTGACTTTGGCCACAGTTCTTTTTAGAATAAAAATTTTAAATATGTATTGTTATTGTGTGGGTGGGAGTACAGCTGTCCCATAATATGCTTGGGAGGTCAAAGGACAATTTTGTGAGTTGGTTTTCTCCTTTTATCTTCATGTGGGTTCTAGAAATGCAATTGAGGTTGCCAGGTCTGGTCCTTTACCCAGAGTCACCTCCCTGGCCCTGGCCACAGTTCATATAATAAAGATATTTTATTTCCCTTGTATCATAGTCTGAGCTTCTCTCACAATCTTGGTCCCCTTGTCTTATATCATGCCAATGATCTTTTAAATATTTTGGTATGGTATCTTGTGCAGACAGACATACATGCTTTATGAGTTTATTTGTTCTACATTTATATATTAAGCACCTCTTATGCAAAGCACTGTAAATAGGGGTATAGCAGTATACATAGCAGATTGTGCCCTGCCTCATGACATGCTTATTCTAGTCTTGGAACTGGCAATCAGCACATGAATAAGAGGCATATATGATTATAGGAGGTGATCAGTTCTCTGGAAGAGAAATTAGCAGGGTAAAGGAATAGAGAATGACAGAGCTGCTGTTTTAACTGGGCCTTTCTGCGGAAGTGATGCTAAAGGTACCTAACTGGAATGAGGTGAGGGACAAGCAGATACCCAGGAGGAGTGCACTTCAGGTGAAGGAATCAATGAGCACAAAAGCCCTGGGACACAGCAGGCTTTATTGATTTGACTAATAGCCAGGGAGCCATTGTGACTAGGGTACAGTGTTGTAGGAATGTAGGAGAGTCACTATATGTGGGGTAGATACTAGAATGAACAACCGTTTTTTAGAAGCACTTTGACCTTGAAGAATCCTTGTGGAAAACAGTGATTATTTCCCTTGACCTGTAAAGTTGTTTTACTGAAGGGGCATTGCAGGTATTCCGTGACTTTGGTCACTAGACGCCCCAGGTGTGCGTCTCAGATAATAATAATCTTGTGTTATTGCATATTGCAAACAATACATAATAAAGGACTGGAGTCATGGGGGCATGTGATGCTGTCCTTCAGTAAGACATGCAAATTAAGATTAGGGACCTTGGTATGAGGAAATACTTTGAGTAACAATCAATAAATACGCTTTTGTATGGCTCTTTGTGGTTCAGTCCACCAGAAGAGACTGGACCGTCCTGCTGCCACATAGGCCTTAAAATTGGAGTTCTTTCATCTTGGAGAGCCTTCCTTCTTCAACCGACCCATGCTACATGGTGCACCCCGACAGTACAGTGGGGAGAGAGTGGTAGAAGTCAAATAGTTAGCTGGGGTGAGATCATGGAGGGTTTTAGAGATCACAGCAAGGACTCCATCTTTTTCTTCAAGGATTATGAGATTTTGAGCTAAAATGTGATCCCTGTTGAAAGGATCATGCTACCTGTGTTGTTGGGGGCATGAGTAGAATCAGGGTAGCTAGTAGGTGCTGTTGGAGCAGTTCTGGCAAAAACATCAAGCGGCGTGGGCAAGGAAGGTACTGTTACCTGGGGAGATCAGTTGGATGCAAGGTATATTATCAAGGTGGTTCCGGATCTGCTGAGGAGTTAGGGCTTCTGGCTTTTAGCACTGAGGGAATACAGGTGCCATTAGCTAAGATAGGGAACATGATGAGGAGCAGTTGCAGGGCTAGGGGAAATTAAATTGTGGGTGTGGTTAACTTCGAGATGCCTATTGACATAAGTAGAGATGTTGAATTAACAGTTATATGGGCCCAGAGTTCTAGGAAAATTTGGGATAAGATCTAACATATTTTCAGAAGAAAGTCTAACACTGTAATTTACACAGAGTTGTTTTTATTGCAGAAAAAACCATATGCCATCGTTGACTCGAAGCCCAGAATATTCCCAGTAAGTCTCAAAACTCCAGTTTTTCCGCTTGTACATTATTCCCCTCCCATTCTACAAGTGATTGCCAAGCTCATTAGCATAAAATGATCCTTTCTTACTGTCAGCTTAAGTGTATTTGTGTATTATTGTAGGGGAAAAGGAGGATAGTATGAAGTAGCAACTGAATTTGAAAATGCGGAGTGGACACCATATTTCTCAGCCTTGTTTTTTGACCGTGACTGCCCTAGAGCAGAAGGAACCCTCAGTTTTTCATGGGTAAAGGGCTATAGCATAAGCCTGAAGAGATACTTTTTGTCAATTCAAATGTAAATCAAGCTGAGTGTGTTGGTGTCCACCTTTAATCCCAGCACTCCTCCGCTGTGGCTGAAGGATCTCCGAGTTTGAAGCCAGCTTGGTCTATAGAGTACCTTTCAGGACAGCCAGGGCTCCATAGTGAGTTCCTATCTCAAAAACTAAATCTTGTAATGATAAATATTTTATTATCTTGATTGTGGTGATGGTCTTACAGGTATATCCATACTTCAAAATTATAGTATACAGTTTAAATATACACTTTATTATGTCTATGTTGCTTTAATTTTTAAGTCTTCATATAAACAATATATATTATATATAATCAATTGGTATTTTTATTGGTTATCAGGCTGTTGTTTAGTATGCCAAAACATGTGGTCTATCTCTGCTTACAAATAATGAGTGAACCACTATAACTGTAAATTCAAAAACTTCCATTAGGTAGCATATGTTACTGTAGACGAATTTCTAAGCAGTCTTAAAGAACTCGGGGCCAAATATAGGGGTGAAAGCCTTCGAGATCAGGGAAATAGTGAGAGCCACCAACCACCTTACCTCACCAGCTTTGTAGTTTCCAAAATGCGAGCTACTTCCTGTCTAACCTGTGCCTTTATTGCCTTGCTTTTCTGCCCTCTCATTGGCTCTTAGCCCAGCTACCTCACTTCCTTGTCACTGCCTGTGTACAGACCTCCAGGTCTCTATGGTTAGTACTGGGATTAAAGGCATGTGTCACCATGTTTGTCTCTGTTCCCTAGTGTGTCCTTGAACACACAGAGACCTTGCCTGCCAAGTGATCGGATTCAGGGCGTGTGCTATCACTGCCCGACTTTTGTGTTAATAGCTTGCTATTTCCTCTGATCTCCAGGCAAACTTTATTTATTAACATACAAATAAAATATTACCACATTTGAGCACAAATAAAATATCACCACGTTACAATAGTCAGTTATCAGCTATAACAGGGGACTTTTGGGGCAAACCATCAAAACTGGTTAACTGTCCATATTGGAATTCTGCTTTAGGAAATAACAGGAAACTTCTGTTATTTACTTACATGTAATTGATGTGTGTCAGACCCCACATAGTCTCAAAATAGGACATTAACTTGCTGGTTAGTTGGCTAATTAATATTTAATTTATTCTTTGCTTGCCTGGTTACTTATCTAATTATGTGTTTATTTTGCCATTTATGTATAAAGGATAAGACCTGGCTCTGTACAGAAGACTGTATCACTGGTTTTGTAGCACTTCTTTTATTTCTGTATTTTCTTTTTTTGCTACAGTGGTCCTCTCCTGTTTCTATGTTGTTGACCACTTCCAGAATCTTCCCTTTTGACAAGCTGCAGAATGGCCATCTAATTTAGAATAGAACAAGCCGTGACAGTGTTGCTTTTCTCCTTCCTGATGTGATAGACTAGTATGGGTCAGGCTGTCCTCCCGTCTGTCCTGTCTCAGCCCTTATTAAAACGAATGCCAGAGCGTAATAGCTTTTCCATGTAGCGTCTGAACATGGACTAGAGCAGAGTGACCACCTATCCAGACTTAATACTTTCCTGAAAACTGGAGGTGGAGATTGAGAGAAGATGGAAGGAATAAAATACTGAATCTTGACCGAGTTGATTGTGGTGATGGTTTCACAGGTGTATCCATACTTCAAAATTAGACAGTCTAAATATGTACTTTATATGTCTATACTTCTGTAAGTCCTCTTGCAATAATTTGATTAATCTTTCCTCCTGCAATAATTTGATGAATCTTTATATATATATATATAAAAAGATTTATATATATGTATATGTATTAGTACAGATGAAAATATAGCATCCAAATTGAAATGTTTTAAGTAAAATGGAAATGGAAAATAATTTTGAAGGTTTTTTTTTGTTTTTTTTTGGTTTTTTTTTTTTTTTTTTTGAGATAGTCTTTCTATGTAGTCTTGTCCGTTCCGGGACTTGCTATATAGACCAGGCTGGCTTCAAACTTACAGAGATCCACCTGCCTCTGCCTCTAGAGTGCTGGAATTAAAGGTGTGCACCACCATGCCTGGCTTAATTTTGAGTTAACAAAATGTTTATATGTTTATAGTCATTTATTATGCTAAACAAATGTTGAAATGTTTTACAATAAAATGTATATTTAATGAAAAAAATTTAATTAAACATTTACTTGTCTTTCCTAGGGTGATATAATTCTGGAGACTGGAGAAGTAATTCCACCAATGAAAGATTTTCCTGATCAACATCATTAAAGAGCACTTAAAAACTGAAAGACTTGTGTAACAGCTAAAGCCTCTTCCTCTAGTGCTGTATTTACTGAATCTGTTCCCTGGAAAAGTAACCAATAAAGCTTTTTCTTGGAGTGTTGTTTTATTTCTTTCCAAAAATCGTCCGATTTGAGACTAACAGTAAAAAGACAAATACTAGACAGAGCCATCAGCTACTTCTTTCCTGTCCGTTTTGATAAACAGGATACAAAACACGTTTTAGTCACATGATAGGTTTTTTTTTTTTTTTTTTTTACATACTGGTTTGGCAAGAGGATGTTTAGTGTTAGAAGCACTAGAATGAAAATCTATGACCTGATGAAAAATTAGCATGTTAACACTTATCACAAAAGACAATACGCAATTTTGTATTGTGAATTTTAATTTTAAGTCTACATAGGTGCTCTTTGAGGAAAAGAACTGTGTGTGCTGAGAATTACCAAAGTTCATTCATTTCAAAGAATTTGTCTGGAAACTCCTTCTGTAGCTGTCGTCGTGCAGCTACAGTCGATGCGTAGATGACGAATCCCCAGGAGAGCAAGACGATCACAAGTAGCAACTAAAAGGGGAGGAAAGGCAAAAAGAAAAATCAGTGTGCTGGCTACGCCCCCTGCTCAGGCCAGGTTGCCAGCTACAGGTGGGACACCAAAGCACAGCCGGGGGGCCCGCGAGCCCGGCAGCCCTGACGTCAGCGGCGGAAGAGCGTGTCCTCCAGGAAGGGGCGGAGCTGAGGGCAGGGCGTAAACGCTCAATTTAGGAATGGGTTTTGGAGTTCCGAGCCGCAAGCAAACAGTCGGCTCTCGGCTTGCGGGCCTTGGGATGCGGCGCTTTGGAGTTCCATCGCCCCCGCTACCTACCACGGAGT
>CABHPP010100531.1:677-12844 GCA_902168425.1 Peromyscus attwateri
TTAAATATGACTATAGTTATGTTAGTGGGTATAGAGTTGGTAACTTGTATGGTTTTTAAATTTGCACTTAATAATAGCTGATGAACTTCGGCATTTTTTCAGGTCCTTTTTGGCCACTTAATATCTTTTTTAGAGAAATATCTGTTCAAATACTTTGCATTTTATAAGTGAGTTATCTTTCTGTTGGGTTGTAAGTTCTCTAGATGCTAGGAGCTTCAAATATGTAATTTGTGAATATCTCTCTGAGTTTATATGCTTGCTTTTTAAATTCATTATAGTTTTCTGATGCACAAAATTTTCAAATTCTGATGAAGCTTATTTTATCTAGCTTTTGATGTTATATCTAAGAAGTTATTTCCAATTCAAGGCTATGAAGACTGATCTCTATTTTCCTCCTCAGAGTATTATGGTTTTAGCTCTTATATTTAGAACTTTTATTAGTTTTAGTTAATCTTATGTAATTATAATTTCTCATTGATTTGTAGAAATTCTCTATATTTTATTTATTTATTTATTTATTTATTTATTTATTTATTTATTTATTTATTTATTTATTTATTGGTTTTTCGAGACAGGGTTTCCGTGTGTAGCTTTGCGCCTTTCCTGGAACTTGCTTTGTAGACCAGGCTGGCCTGGAACTCACAGAGATCCGCCTGCCTCTGCCTCCTGAGTGCTGGGATTAAAGGCGTGAGCCACCACCACCTGGCAAAATTCTCTATATTTTAAATACTAATGTTTTGACTGCAAGAATGGTAGAAATGTTTTGGAATTCATGGCTGTCCTTTTACTTTATGCATGGCACTTTTATTGTGACAAGCATTACATTTTTATGTATAAAACTCACCATGTGTGTTTTTTGGTTCTGTTTAAGAAATCTCTCTCATCTGAGCTTGTAAGATTATTTGCTTATACTTTTTTCTTTTCCTGTGTCTACATGACTTACCTGGAAATTACTTTCATATATGGTCAAGTAGAGATCTAATTACTGTTTCCTGCATAGACAACTAATAGTTTCAAAGGTGTTTACTAGATTTTCCCTCCTAATTTGCAAAACTACTTCTGTCCTACACCAAGTTCCTGACATGGTAGTCTTGTCTCAGGATCTGTCTGTTTATATCTTTCCTAGAATCATTCTAATTAGCACAGATTCATTGTAAGTCTTAATAAGATTCATAGTAAGATAAGTATGTCAAGGTCAACCTCCTAATTCTTCAAAATTGCATGGTAGACGGAGTGATGCCCCCATGTAAGGGTGCATACCTGAGTCCCACATCTTTTAGTTTACATGTTAAAAGGCACTTGCAAAAATAATCCCAGATGGTAGATGGAGAGAAAACTCTGTTGTTTTGTCCAGGTAGACTCAGTGATGATCAGTGGGAAACAGGGGGGTCAGAGCCAGAGAGATGCGGTGTGATGATGGAAGCAGAGGTCAGAGAGACGCGGCTTTGGCCTGAGGAATGCTGGCAGCTTCTGAAAAAAGAGGGAATTCTGGGAAAAGATAGCTAAATTATAACTCTTCTGCTCAGCCAAGTACCTCATGTGCATCAATCATATCATCTTGACGGAAACAGTCTAATAGGATGTAATTTGAAGGATATTTCTTTTGTTCACTATTGGGTGCCATGTATTTCTGAGTCCTTCACTACTAACAATGGAACTTTTTTCCTTTTTTCAATAGTATAAAGTAGCAAATGTTTACTGCTCCATCAACATATGTGGCAGGCAATGGAGTCTTGAGGGAAGAGTGATTTTTTTTAAAAATGTTTGTTCATGTGTACAAACAATTATACACAATTTGTGTGTGGTTTGACACTGCCACAATCCTTAAATCCTTTTTGCAGAACTACAGGCTCTAAAAACTAAAACCAAAAGGTCACTTGATTTTCATAGGGTGTTCCCAAGGAAGTCTATGGCAGAATCCTTTTAGCCGTAAAGGCATTTCTGGAGATGGAATCCCTTGGTGAACGTGCTCAACTACTCACATTTAAGATGAACTATACAGTCAACAGTCACACTCCAAATTCAAGCTCTCATGGCATGTACTCACTGACTTGGTTACTTTTGTGTTTAATTTTTAGCAAAGTTAGAAGGCCATGATGGTCCTGATTCTTTAAGGACTGCTCACTCCAGGTTGCAGCTCAGGGGTCTAGCCTTTGCCTAGTGTGTCAAAGGCTGTGGGTTTACACCAAAATAACAAAAACCAAAGATTCATCATTGAAATAGTCTGAATGAAAAATAAGACTTCTGGCTGGGCAGTGGTGGCACACGCCTTTAGTCCTAGCACCCAGGAGGCAGAGGAAGGAGGATCTCTGTGAGTTCGAGGCCAGCCTGGTCTACAGAGTGAGTTCCAGGACAGCCAGGGCTGTTACATAGAGAAACCCTGTCATAAACCCTCCTTTCCCCTGAAAAAAAGAAAGAAAGAGAAGACTTCTGGTTGAAGATTTACATTGGAAGCCTGCTAAAGGGGTTTTGTATATAGTTTTTGGCCTGGATTTTTATTTATGTCACTATCTTGAGATTTTATCTGAATTCTTAGGAAAGGCAAGCTTCAGATTCTAACTCTAAACCCCAGTGCATTGCTCTTTGGCAGCAGAAATAAAATGCTTATCAGATGTCAGTTTTATTTTGCTTGGAGAAAAGTTCACAGAAAATGATGGGTTTAAATATAATGCCATTATTTCCAAGATATAATTTATATCCAATAAATCTTCCTGAAATTTATAGTTTTGCAACTGACCAAGCTAAGCTTCTTGTGTCGTGTTCTTCTAAGTTGAGATAGAGCAAGTTCAGGGATGAGCAGCTGATGAGCAAGCTGGCCTTGCTGGTTTTGCTTCCTGCTTTTTCTTAAAAGCTGACTGCTGTTTGAGAGATCCTCCATGGCAGAAAAGCAACTAGTCTGAAGTTGTTTTCTGTCTATATTAAATTTCCTTCTTAAGACTTGGGTCATAGCACAATTGTGCAGGCATTGATGAGAGGCACATTTTATTAACACAATTAGCACTTCCGGATCTAGAGTTTGATGCAGGGCCGGGCTGCTTGTAGTGATGTTATTGATCAGTGTTAAATTGGTTTTATTTTCATCGTGATCAGAGTAAGAAGTCTGCCCCCATCAAAGACTTGTAAATGGATCCTGTATACTAGGACAGGGAAACTGAGGCACAGGAGGCTTCAGGGCCTTAGAAGCCAAGGCTCAGTGAAGTGGAAGTAGAATTTCTCAGTTCCAGGATGGCAGGTGTTCTAGTTTGAGTATTCTTGTGATAAGACTCTCGTAGGGGAGGAAAGTGTTGATTTGGCTTACCCTTCCAGGTCACAGTTGATCATTGAGCAGAGTCAGGAGAGGAATAAAAGCCTCACTCACAGGCTCCAAGCCTAACTAGCTTCGTATACAACTGAGGACCAACTGCCCAGGGAATGGTGTTGCCCACAAGGGGTTTTATCTTCTTACATCAAATAACAATCAAGATGACCACCTACCCATAAATATACCCACAGGCCAGTCTGATTTGGGCAATCCCTCTACTGAGACTCCTTTTTCTGGTGACTCTAGGCTGTGTCAGGTTGGCAGTTAATGCTAAGATGGCAAGATCTCATGAACTGAGATGAGCAATTGGGCAGAGCCAGCATACTCCGGCTCATCCACTGAGGAGCTGGTAATGATGGGAATCAATCGTGTGGGAAGCTGACGAGTTAGGGAGGAACTGGTTTCCAGGCACCAGAAAGGCCCCTACTCCTCTAGGTGCTATAGAATGGGGTATTGCTCCTGGAAACCTATGTCATGAGGAAGAAAAAAAAATCGCAAAAATGAAAAAGAAAAGAAAAAATACAGAAGCCCACGCTGCTTTTAATGTGTATCAAGAGCTTCATGGTGAAGGCTATTTTGAGGGCCTTTCCACCTTTGTGTTAACTGTACTGAAGCTTTCTTTCTCCTCCTCCTCTTCTTCTCCCCTTAGCAAATGTGGCAATACTGCATTTTCCCAAGGACCTTTGGACTTGATTAAAAATTGGGGTTATTTGTTTCTAAACTTAGCTGAAAATTAGATACACTCATTTGTTAACTCAACAAATATTTATTGAAAGTCTACTATTTGGAACAGTGTTTCAATTGCAAACAAAAAAGGTCTGCCATTAGGGAGTCTTTTATTTACTTGGAGAGAAAGATGATAAGTATGCACATACAGAGACATGTGCATAAGCCAGGTCCTGAGAAGAATGAAAAGGACCATAAGAAATAAACAGAATGGTGGTGGTGGTGGGGAATATGGAATATTTTATAGAGTTATTTTTTACTTTATGTAGGTCAAAAAATATTCTCTATTGTGGTGACATTGAGCCAAGGCCTGAATGAAATAAGAGAGAAGAACGAGACTACCTGGAGGAAAAGATATTGTTTTTGTGGGTGGTGTGGAGAGAAGTCGGTTCCATCAGGGCATTTCTTATTGTGAACACAAATGTATTTTCACAGAGGTATATCACCTCCGACTTCAGGGCCTCAGGGCTTCAGTCAACCTCAATCTGCTAGACTTGACACCTGACAAAGCCGTTAGGTACATACAAGCATGATGTTGTTATTGTTGGTTCTGTTGCTGTCTTGCTCAGTAATGGCCAGAGCAAGATTTGAGATGATGCCTAAACCTTATACTGATGGTTGTGCTCTTCTCTCTCCAAGGGCAAAGCCTCTGTCAGCATGGGGAAGACAGGCTGGGAGGACATCCGTAGTGAGAAGAATGAACCATCCTTTTGACTAATGTCCAGACAACAAACTCTATCCCCTGGGTGTGCTGTTACATACTCTCTAGAGTAGACATAACCCTCTATGCTCTCCAGCATAGCTCTATGGTTGATGGGGAAAGTCCGCGAAGAGATTTATTTGCTGGTTACATGGAAACTGTGGAAAGTTTAATGGTAGCCACATTACGGAAAAAGTCTTATGTAAATTCACTTTAAAGAATAATAAATCTCAGAGGGGCAGGATGGCTCAGTGGGTAAAGGTGCCTAAGTTTGATCTCCAGGACCTGTCTGGTCAAAAGAGAAAACCAGCCCCCACAGGTTGTTGCCTTACTTCCACGTGTGCACAGCCACACCCCCACCATGCACATGAGATAAATAGTTTTAAAGGGTTAATGAATCTTTACTGGGGAGATGGGATGCTGTGTGTCTGTAGAGGCTGAACTGAGTAGTAAATACAGTTAAGAGCAGCTATTCTGTAGTTAAGGAAGAGGAGGGTAGTTGGAATTTTCTTTGGGCCTCTAACCAGTTCCCACATAAAGACACAGAGACTTATGATAAATTATGAATGCTTGGCCTTGGCTTAGGCCGGTCTCACTAGTTCTCTTAACCTTATTTAATTGTTTCTGTTCCTTTAGATTGTGCCTCAGGGCTCTGTAACTTTCTTTCATTCTGTATGTCCTGCTTTCCTGCTTCTTCTGTGTCTGGCTGGCTGGTCCCTGTGGTCTTCTTTTCTTTCTTCCTTTTTTTGTGCCTAAATTCCTCCTCCTACTTACTTTCTCTGACTAGAAGTTCTGCCTATACCTCCTCCCTCACTATTGGCCATTTAGTTTTTTATTAGCCCAATCAGGTGCCTTAGGCAGGCAAGGTAAAACAGCAACACATTTTTACATAATTTAGCAAATGCAACACATATTTACATAGTTAAACAAATATTCGGCAACAAAAGAGGCTTGAGGAACCTGTGAAACCCCAAAGTTCAAACAATTGTATAAGGACTCGGGCCTCCAGTGGGCATGTCTCAGTTTTCTTTGGGACAGAATCATTCTCTCATGTGATACTTACAATTTTTAGTAAGTTTGCAGTGGGAAAAAGGGCACTGTGGTTTCAAAATACTATATGTACATATATTAAATAACAGTTTGTGGTTGTAGATGTATTTGCTTTATTTCTCTCTTCTAGGAAAAGGATGATCAGGGATATAAGTCCTCGAAGGCAAACTTTAATGTCATATTAGTGCTTAACTTTACTAACTGGGGGGCAGGTGAGCTAGACAAAGCTAACAGTTCTTAGAAAAGCAGCTCCATGGACCATACCATTATTTTGTGTCCTATTTCGTACATATTCAGTCCTTTATAACTCAGAAGCCAAACAATTGATGGAAACTAACTCCAAACCTGGGGAGATGGCTCAGTGAATAAAGTACTTGCCACAGAAGAATGAGGACTGGCGTTTGTGAGTCCAGAACCCTCGTAAGATGCCAGCCAGTGAGGCAGCTCCTGATCCCAGCACCCAGGAGGCAGAAAGAGGACCCCGGAAGCAAGCTGGCTAGCTAGAGGAGCCAGAATGGGTGAGCTCCAGGTTCATCAAAGACTCTGCCTCGATATGTAAAAGTGGAGAGTGAGGAAGACATCTGATGTCAGGCCTTTACATATGTGTGCACAAACATGTGTGCATATATATATGTGTGTGTGTGTGTGTGTGTGTGCGCGCGTGTGTGTGTGTGTGTGTGTGTGTGTGTGTGTGTATGAGCTTACAACATGCACACACAGCACAAACATATACATATGAACACACATATATAAACATCACACACACACATACACACATACAGATACACAGCCCCTACCTAAGCCGAGGGTTAGAAATTAGACTGTGATTATAGCTTAGACTAATCTTTTCAGATGTACAAAAACCATGAACTTGTGATCTTGTTTTCTTTCCCCTGCAGGAAGTAAGCTTCCTGATTCATCTTTAAATAATTTTAATGCTGACATGGCTGTGAGCTCACAGAAGCACCAGGAGCATAGGACACAACCTTTTCCTCAGAATTACTTGAGATTGGGTTCTGGGCCTGATACGTCATCACCATGAAGACTTCAGTGTGTTTTTCCGAGGATATTATCCAACATTAGCATGAGACAATAACCAAAGGCAGGAAGTTAAGATGGGCGCATTACCATTTAGCTCTCAATACCAAGCTACATTTTGCTAATTGTCCTAATAAACCCCAGTGAAAGGATCTAATTCAGAACCACTCATATCCGCTCATTCTGACCCTCAGGAAAGAATTCTGTCTGGGATCGTTCTTCACCTCTCCTTGACTTCCATGGTTTTGGGCTCTTGAAGATCACAGGGTGGGTCTTTCTTCATGATTGTGAGATGAATCTTTGACAGAAGGAACCCTCCCAAAAGTGATTCCAGGGCATATTACATACAATCTTCTGGCTCATGACTTCAGTTGTGTCCTTCACTGGTGCTGTCTGCTCTGCTCCTCAGACTCAGTCAAAGCCTGTCTGAACATCTCACCATCAAGCTCCTTTGCTTTGCCATTAGCAATTATTTTATCTGCAGATATTTTCACTTCAAAACTTATTTTTTGTCTGCATGGAGTCAGTTTTGTGTATTGCACACACACCCATAATCTGTTACCATTCTACATTTTGAAGTTTGAATTTGCACCACCTGGGTTGGTGGGAATCTGCTTTGAATTCAGCTTCAACATTCTTGTGGTGTGATTATTTTGTTCTTTGAATTCCTATCAATTTTCTTACAGAATAGAACATTAAAATTCATTCTATTCTCTCCCTGGATTCAATCATTTCCATGAAACTCACTGTCTTCTTCAGAAAAACAACAACAACAACAACAACAACAAAATGCTATGTAAAGACCAAGTTGGCAAGAGGAGTGCTTATTACCATTGGGTTGGGGGAGGGCTTGCAAATTTTGTGTTCTCTTGGTGAATAAAGCCAGAGAAGATACACATGTATTTATGTATGTATTTTGAAAAATATGAGCTAGAACCAAGTCCTTGCTTCCAATCTGGCCCCACAGTATCTGTTCTCATTTCCACTCTTCATCTGTGACATCTGCTCTCTGTTCTTTTCAAATGTTGATTTATTTGTTAAACCCATCTAAATGACCAATCTCTCATCATGGCCATCACTCTCCCCCACACCTTCTTCTTCCTGCTCAAGCTGTTGGCCCAAATCTGAGCCTCTAACTGTCCTACACAGACACTATTCTCATGCCACTTGAGTCCTGATGACCTATGGTAGGCATCCTACAGGGGCATCTTTCACCTTGCTCAGGCTTACAAGCCTGGTCATGGAGTTATCCCCTTGCATGGACTGTAGTGGGTAGCCATTCCAGCTTTGACCTGGAAGTTCCAACCCCCCACTGAGGCTTCAGTAATGGTCATGCTTACAAGGCAGGGCTGAGAGAGGATGCTGAAGACCCAAGATTCTGATGTGCGGGCTCTCTTGGTACCTGGACCCTGGACGCTGGAGCTGGACCGAGCAGAGTTCTCCAGAGAACACTGCCGGACTTTGCCACACCTTTCCCAGACCCTGTAGCCTATCCCTTCACTTGTAAGTTATCCCACAAAATAAACCTCCCTTTTAACTATGTGGAGTGGCCTTAATAATTTCACCAATAATGGACACCCTACTCTCACACAGAGGAACTCACTGGGTTGCTTCTTGTTTTAAAGGGGAGCATATCAGATGGTGTAGCTATTGTGCTTACCTGCATGCTCACACCCTGGGCTCCATCTCCAGCACTGCACAAAACTGGGCACAGTGGCACACACTTGCAACCCCAGCATTTGGGAAGTAGAGACAGGAGTTCAAGGCCATCCCTGGCTCCATAGTGAGTTTGAGGCCATCTTGGGGTTTTAGAAAGAGTATCCACAGAAGGTTTCTGTGGGGTAAAATGACCTTTGGCTGGTCTGAGCAGGGAGGGAGGTGAGAGAAGAAGGAGGTGAGAAAGAGAGGGATAAAACCACCACCAGAGCCTTCTCCCTCTGCAGTCCAGCCCCAGCTCAGCTTTCTGGGTTAACCTTCCAGTGTGCTGTGCATAGAATACCGCTCCGCTTCTCCTTGGGTGACTGGCCTCCTACTTAATAGTCCTACTATGAAATATCCTATTTTATATTCTTAACATGGTCAATAGATAAACTAAAGGCACAACTTTATGGTTGGAAGATGCCAGTAATATTGATCATGAAATAATAATGTTTCTCACATGCAACCATTAGGTGTCACTATAACATTGTGGGGGAAAACAAGAGCTTCTCAGAAGGGGGCTGGGGCTGCATCTCAGTGGCCTAGTGCTTGCCTAGACCATGATGAAGCTCTGGTGTTGATCCCCAGGACTGAAAAAAAATTGTAAAAGGCAGACAGTGTCTACATCTTCACCTTCCTTACTAGTGTTTCAAAGCGATGTGTCATGGAAAGATGTGAATATCCGAGCTGGTGTTTCCTCTCAGGATGGGAGCTCAACTCCCCCATCACCATAATAGGTAGTAAAGAGAATAAAGGCCCCTCATTTGTACTTAGGCATGGTCTTCTTTTATCGGAATTCCTACTTACACAAGGAGATTTATTTTTACAGGTCAGAGAGTAGCACACCGCAGTATGCAGCCCATAACATTCTGGTTATTGTGTCTTTCATTCTCAAGTAACACCAGGACATTTATTTTTAAGAACACGGGAAAAGTGAATGTGTTTTCAAAAGTCAGGGCCTTTTTGGCTGGTTTCTCTAAACTCAGTGTGGAAATACTGAGACACTCTCTAAGAGCTGAAAGATAGTCTCAACTCTATCTACAAAGGTCTGGCTGTTGGCCATTTTTAAATGCTGGATTTATCATGCACACCCTTAGGGCTGAGATGAGTCTGCTAGTTATTTCTAGTAAAGATGTCATTTGATAACTAGGAGCCAAGGAGTCCCATTCAAAAGTGTAGGTTTTTGCTCTGATATCACCTAAGAACTAAGTCATTGACATGAAGGACCAAGTTCAATTAACAATCCAATGCCCACCCCTTCCTCAACTAGTATACATGGCCAAGGGGGAGGGGAAGAAAAAGAACAGGTGGTCATGTGGTTGCAGATTAGATTTTTGATCAGAACCATAATCACGGGGGCAACTTGAAGGATGCTCTTTGGGCTGGCTACGTGATAAAGTCATCAGAGAGGAGGGACCCTCAAGAAAATGCCTCCATAAGATCCAGCTGTAGGCAAGCCTGTAGGACATTTTCTTAATTAGTGATTGATGTGGGAGGGCCCAGAACACTGTGAATGGTGCCACCCCTGGCCTGGTGGTCCTCAGTTCTATAAGAAAGCAGGCTGAGCAAGCCATGGGGAGGAAGCCAGTAAGCAGCACCCCTCCACGGCCTTTGTATCAGCTCCTGCCTCCAGGTTCCTGTCCTGTTTGAGTTCCTGTCCTGACTCCCTTCAGTGATGAACACTTTGCTTTTGGTCATGATGTTTCATCATAGCAATAGTAATTCTAACTAGAACACCCTTGATAGCCTCCTTACCTAACCCTGCACACCTAGCTTCCCACTGCAAACTGGGGTGCTCATGCTTCTTTTACTTGTTGAGGGTTCTAAGGTATGACCTTGTTTCCAAGAAAACTTGGGTGGCATCAGTAGAAACACAATGTTAAGGTTAAGCCAGGAGCCCACGTATCAGAACTCACACAATTCTTGGTTGTTACCTGATAGAGGAACAAGGGCAGAATCACTCCAGCCATCACCACCACGTGCAATTATCAGAAAGTGGAGCCAGGTGTGCGTGAAGTCAGAACGCCCTCTAAACTGGGCATCTAGGAAAACACAGGTCCTAAACTACTCAGCATTTACTGTGTCCAGGCATAGTGCTAAATGTCCTGGCGATCTGAAAAATGGGGATCATTTAGAGATGAGAAAACGGGAACTCTGAGCAATGAAATAACTTGTCTGGGAAAACTTGGGGAGTCTGAAAAAAAAAATCTACAGCTCTACTAGAGTTTGCATGCTGAGTGTGTGCACCAAAGAAAGAAGGAGTGTGTGCTGAGTGTGTGCACCAAAGAAAGAAGGAGTGTGTGCTGAGTGTGTGCACCAAAGAAAGAAGGAGTGTGTGCTGAGTGTGTGCACCAAAGAAAAAAGTGTGTGCTGAGTGTGTGCACCAAAGAAAGAAGGAGTGTGTGCTGAGTGTGTGCACCAAAGAAAGAAGGAAGCTGAGTGTGGTGGTACATGCCTGGATCTCAGCATTCTGGAAGGTGGGGCAGGAGGACCTTGAGTTTGAGGATAGCCTGGGCTACGTAGTGAGACTGTGTCACAAAAGTGGGAAGAGAAAAAGGGATGAGTAAAGGAGCAAAGACAAACCCCATGGAGCAGGACCAGTCACACTGGCAGCTGCTCCTGGAACCTGTGCTTTTTTTTTTTTTTTTCTACATTGTTAAAATTTTCTCCCTGTCTGCTCCCTCCCTGACTCCATTCTTCATTTTTTTCTTTGGAGACCACTCTGGTTTCAAATCTGCTTTCTTTGGGCTCCAACTTCTCTAGGGATGGGATTACAGGTGTGCCCCTCTGTGCCAGTTTCCCTGTGGTCCTTATTAGTGTTTAGAGGTCGCTGAATTGTTTCGTATGCTCTTTATATGGCAGTGTGGACCTATCTGACTTGTGGTTTGGTTGACACAGCTTGCCCACAGTTAGGTTTTTCTTTTCCCAGTGGTCCTTCTCAAATTATGACTTCAATTCTAAACCAGTATAGAGTCTAGGGCAAATATTTTGGAAAGGAGATCTATGGTATCTTAACCCTTTCCATGCAAATGGGGCAGATCTCTACTTCCCACACTTGCTAAAGGATATCTATTTGGAGTGCAAAAGGACAAGCAGAACTACCCAACATAAATTGTGGATCTACTCACGTTGGCTACCTTTCATTTTACCCTCTAGATTTAGTGCTCATGGGTGGACAGCCCAGGTCCTCTTGCATTGTAGACTAACTATAACAACTAGGTTTGCCTGATGGGAGCGAGGGGCAGAGGAACTCCTTCCCATCTTGTGGCTGGGCAGTAACTGTTTCCCCTTTCCGAGCCATGGCTCTAAAGGACGGCATCTTCTGCATCTCTCACTGCTTCTCTACCGCAGTAGCCATCCATATGGCTCTAGAGGACGGTGTCTTCTGCATCTCTCACTGGATCCCAGTAACTGCTCCCTCCCTTGTTGCTGAAGGCATAGGATGAAGAACAGCTTCCAAGGCCCCCTCCACCATCCCTTCACCCTGCCACCCCTCGGTAAGTAGTCCTCTCATTAGACATCCCTCCTTTATCCCTGAGTGTGTCATCCTTTCCTACCTGAATCATCGCTGACTTACACTTGACTCTGTAAAATTTCCACATGTCACCTGCCTGAGTTGCAGAATCGGATTACTAAAACTGACCTTTAATACCA